>JAAWXA010000032.1:139166-215951 GCA_038090715.1 Florisuga fusca
GACTCTGCGCCGGGGTGTGGGGCTGAGGTGGTGGCTGTGAGGAGGAGGGCAGGGGGGCAGCGGGCAGAGCTGCGGCGATTCCCCGCTGTTTGTGGAGTATTAGCAGGAGCGTTATTGCCTTTAATTGCTCGTTCAGAGAGCAAAACAGGGAGGGTGGGTTTACAGTGGGTATGAGGATGGTTTACAGCGTGGGAGATTTGTGATCAGGCTTCTCGAGGGTGGCTTGTTTCTCTGTTAGCGTGTCCCTGGGGAGAGGACCTCTGCTGGGGTGAAACGCAATTAAGGTGTATTGGCTGTGCAAGATTCATCTGTAAAGATCCTGCACTTCAGAATGTGTTCTGGCCATTTGGTTTGCATTTTGAATGTCAAGAAAAGACTGGTTTGATTGTAACATGCTGAATTATTACAAATATGCAGGAAGTGGCCTTTAGCCAGCCAGCAGATGCTTTTGCCCCAGTCGGAATTCTTGCTCTTTTTCTGATGTGAGCAGCCAGTATGCACTGCCTGACACTGCTCTGAGACTCCATCACGTTGTGATAACCAGGGCTTGACCTGAGCTCTAACTTTCTGGAGTTGCTTTTGACAGTTTTCTTCATTTGTGACCTTTTTGTTGCAAGGAGAGAAATCATGCTGAAATGGACATGCAATTTTAAATTTTTTTATTATTATTGTTGTTGTAATACTGCTTTCTTCTTTGCCTGATTAAGTCATGAGTATAGTCTAAAGTCAGTAAGGTAAGGATGAGAAATTTTTGGTTTGCTGTGTTGCCTGTGTTAGCTGCTTCTGCTTTCCAGGGAGAAATTATTGCAACTGAAGGAGTGAGATGAGATTTTTGAAGGAGGTGAATGTAAATAGCAATGCACTACATACATGTTGAGGTTTTTTTTTTCCTGTTCTTTACTTCTAATATGAGGTAGCACAAGGGGTTTACTGCCACACTAGACATGAAGTCAAACTGGCTGTTGGTAGTCCCTGTTTCATGGTCTGCAATCACTTTTGTACCCTCTTAAAGAATGACCAGGAGTTAGAGTACAAACGGATGAGCTCAGTATTTGGTGTATTGGTTGTAGCTCAGTGTCATTTATTTCAAAGCAGTTTAGTGGCCAGGAGCCCACCTTTGATTTCCTGTTTAGCAATGTGAGGCAAGAAAGTAAATTAGATTAATTCTTGCAAGGTAAAGGATTTTGGCTGAACCTGGCAGGCTGCATTAGAAAATTTCCTGGAAAGATCAGTATACAGTATCCAAAACTAGCTTGTGTGCAGGTGTTAATTTTTGTTGGCAATGGTTCGTTTAAATCAGTGTTACTTCTGACTTGAGAAAAAGAATTTTGTACTTAAAAGAATGATAACCAGTACAGCTGTGATTTTCCTTTCCTGCCTCTCTGCTTATTTCTAGTACTGCAATTCACATATTCATATATTTAAAAATAGCTGCAGATGAAAGAGCTCATTGTGTCAGCTGTCAGCTTATGAAGCACCATGTTCTGTGGAGTGCTCACATATTTGCATCATTATTGACCCTGCACCGTTGTTATGATGATGGCATTCTCTGGAGAACTTCCTTGATGAAAATATGATGCAAGAGGCAAGTTTGTGAAATTGGGACACCGTGGGAACTGCATACTAAGAGCTGAGATCATGGTTTAATGGTAGACAAGTTTTTGGCATTCCTGGTATACAGAACTTTTATGTCTTAAGGGTCTTGTAGGAGCCTGTGCACAATCTGATTTGGCATTTTATGAAGGAATTCAGTAAGTGTGTGTGTGTGTGTGAGCAGCTGTGTTGGAACAGGCAAGAGAAGACTGCTACTGAAGGAGCAAGTGGGGTGTGAGAGGTGTTTGAGTAATATTGCTGCAGAAACCTTGCCTGGCAACCATGGTCTCAAGTTAAGTGATTATAGATATTTAAGGATATGAGAGAATACAAATGAGCACTTCTGAGATTTTTTCAAAGCTGATTTTCCTAAGGAAGATTAAATTTCAGATTTCTGTCTGTGAAGGGCTGTCAGGAGGCATTTTGCTGTGATATTTTAAGCTGTCATTAATGTTATGCTGTTCAGGCATGCCTAAGCATGCTTAACTGGAGACAATCAAGGGAGGTGTGTGCTTTTAGAGCACTTACTCACTCTCCTGTGATGGCTTTTTTATATGGAGGGGTAAAATGGCACATTTGTGCGTTTGTCACTAATGATAATTTTTATCCTAGCTGAATTTTAAATTGTGCTCTGAGATATGTTCCACAGCCAAGGCTGGGAATGCTGGGATCTAACTTTAAAGAAATGAGTATGAAAAACTAAACCATTAAAATCCTCCTCAGTCTTGTATTTATAACTTACTGAATTGCTAGGTGTAGGCTGTCTAATTTTGAGAGCACTGTATGCCAAAGAGATGATCCTAAGGTTGCCAATATTATGTTTAGGGAGGGAGATGTGAGCCCAGGCAATAAACCCTGATGTGCTCTGGGTGAGTGAGGTGAGCACAAATGATGTGATGGGAGTTTCTCCTATCTGTTGTATTTCCTCTTCAGCTCAGTCCCTTTGCAGGGACTGTGTGCCATTACCTGACTGCTATGGCTAGTAAGAATTCTCCTGTGCTCACTGTGTGATCATCTCATGTTAGCTGCAGATGAACTTGAAGCAGGTGTTTGGCTGATGTTTAACTGGTTATTTTTTGACTCATATATAGATAGGTTTGAATAACTGGTGTTCCTAGACCAGAGCTCTTGCTTTGTCATCAGGAAGCTCATGACTCTCCACCCTGCCAGAGAGGGCAATTTGACTCACGTGTTGTCCGCTTAGGTTGCAATTCTTGTGTTGCAGCTGAAACAAAATGATTAAATAGATGTGAAACCTGGAACATGAGAGCTTGGTGTTGGTTACTATATGCTAAGGGATTAAGCTCACTTAATTTGTATTCGTTTCTGAAGTGAAAGTCAGTGGCATGCAGAATGCAGCATTAACTCCCTCATCTATTTTTTTATCCCCTAGTTTTTATCCCCTAGTTTTTTTCCCCATTGCATTATGCAGTGATTTCTGTAAATGTAAAATCTGGTTTGTGCTTGGAATTTTGCTTCAGGAGTTTGGTTTTTAGCATTCTGCTCAGGAGCAGCTGTGTTACTGAGACTGAATATGTATTTCAAGTCAAGTAATTTGCTCCTGGAACAGTCTGTGTTTATATAAGAGTAGTTAAGTCAGAATCTTCTGACAAACTGCCCCTCCCAAGAAAAAAAAAAAAAAAAAAAAACAAACCAAAACCCAGCAAAGCTTATAACATTTACTTCCTTAAATAATTTGCAGTGCTTCAGGAATATGTTAATGCATGAGGTAATTCCTATTCTAAAGTTAATTTTCTTGCTTTAGTCTAAGGCAAATATCACCTTGTATGAACCTTACAATAACATATTAGAGAAAATGTGGAATCTGGCAGGCTCTCTCGAATTAAACGTTTCTGTGGCTTTTTAATCAGTGGAGGGGTGATTCTTCCTCTTGCAACAAGGCTGTTGCTTTCCTTGTGGCTTGTATATGTTGTCACTCCAGGTGGAGTTTTGATTCTCCAAATGTACATAAGGTGGTACATTCTCTGATTAACTGAGGAAATTCTGCATAATCCATCAGTGGTGCCTCTCTGTGTCAAATGTGAAACTCCCTCTGCTCAGTTACAGAAGTGAATCAGTTCTGGTTTATGATTCCACCTTAGGATGACAAAAGCAGTATTAAAAACCAGCTTGTTCAGTGCTGTTCATTTTCCTGCAGGCAGTTATTTGTTGGTTGGTATTTCTTATGCAACGGTTTCGCTGTTAATCACAGCAGCTCAGGGAGCACTGGGGAAGTGGAAGTTGCTTCGTTTTGTTGAATGTTGTGGGTTGTAACAGGAGGAATGATTTTAACAAGAGCAAGTGGTTAATGGGACAGACTGAACAAGATAGGTCTTGAAAAAGACCAAAATATTAAAAAATATGAATAAGAATACATTTATGGATCACTGAGTTTATTTAGCTGTTGTGAATTGTTAGGGAAATTAAATTGCATTGATGATTTGTCATGATTTAACTAAAGTATGTGTAGTGTTTGATAGCCATTCTTCAGATGTGGCTATGCACAGCATTCTTTGTGCATAAGGTGTAGCAGAGATCAAAGAGGTTTTAAACATTACTTTTCTGTGAGCAAACAGACACGTTTTTTAGAATATAAGAAAATTTAACTTTGTTTTCTTATTTCAGTAAAAAATCACAGAAGTGGGATGAAATGAACATCATAGCTACATACCACCCACCTGGGAAAGACTATGGCTTGATGAAGATAGATGAGCCAAGTACTCCTTATCACAGGTAGGCTTGCTAAATGAGGCCAGGGGACAGAGTTTTACAGCAAAACTGACTTTGTGGATGTTGTGGTATTTTCTGTAGCTGACTGGCTGCCAGACTGTGCAGGCCCACTGGATATAAGCAACATATTCAGATTTGAAAACCTTCTAAGTAAAGGCTTGTATCTATCAAGGACAACTGTCAGAAAAGACAAAGTCAATTTTCAGGTTTCTGTCTAGCAGACTATACGCTTTGAATGGACTAAGTCTGACTTGTATTGATTTATTTTTTTTTTCCAGCTGACATCTGTGTACTGGAATATAAAGTTGTCATTCATATGGTTATTTAAACTAGATTTGAAAAGTTTTTAAAGTATTAAAGGAGTCTTTTAATTGTGTTTTATGGTTTTGACCGTTTTATCAATCAAATTTTAAGCAGCAAATTAGATAAAGTCTTTGTTCTTTGTCTTCCAAGCATGGTGGGAGAAGATGATGAGGATGCAGTGAGTGATTCAGAATCAAATGAGCCTTTAAAAGCAGATGTGTTGAGTAAAAAGTAAGTATTATCATAGAAAATTTACTAAATGGTAAGATAATTTTCGCTGTCCTGGGGTAGTTTTTCTTTATGAGAAAACGTTGCTGGTTTCTCTAGGAGTTAAACTTTTGCTCTTATCAAATTAAGTAGTTGTCAGTGTTTGATAGTACCAGTGGTACTTTAAACCTCCTCTTGGAAGTTTAAAGTTAGGGTATATGTTAGGATCCATAAATATGGCAAAAATAATGAACAAAACAGTTTGGATGAGGGTTCTGAAATTTCATATATTTAAATAGTGAAAACCTTGCTGCCTCAGCATTTTGTATTGCATGTTGTATGTAGACTGGCAGCTGCAGCTGAAGGTAAAGGACCCAAGATTATAGCAAGGCAAGAGGAAAGCAGTGAGGAGGAGGAAGAGGATGAAGACTTAAGTCCTGAAGAACGAGGTAGGCATAAGCTGTTTCATTTGGTTTTGTTTGTTTTTTTCCCTATAAATAGTTTCAGATTTCCAGTAAGAAACATTTGGGAAGATAAAGTACTATCAAACAAAAAAAATGTTTTATTTTAAAATAATCTTTGAAGGGTAAGTAAATGATTGGACAAATATGCTAGAACATTTTGAGGGAATAGTCAAACAATAATACTTCTAAGGTTTCAGGCTTGCATTATCTAGCTGTTGCTTGTTACCTTCCCTGGCCTCGGTCTTGAGTGTGTAACTTTACTGTTCTAAAGGAAGAAATGAAAGTGTTGGAGCTGCCACTAAGCCAAGTTTAATTTAATTATAGTGGGTTACTGCTAGATCTGCTGATGTTTAATATATGGAGCAAAGTTAGGCTTCTGGCCATGGGTAAAGTGGAAAATATTTTCTTCTACATGTGGTAAATATATCTCTCCTAACTGGCCTTTGGTAGCTAGCCAGGAGTCGAGTCATGTATCCAGTTCATCTTCTATCCCACCAGAATGTTTCAGTTTGTCCTGAAGCTTACTTAGGAACAAGGTTTGGGAAACTTTGGAAGCTTGTATACTGTAAGTAGGTGCTTCTCTGGGTTCAGACTTGCTCATTCTTGCAGACAGGTGCTTCAGCCATTCCAGCTCATCAATTACTTGCCTTTTTGTAAGTCAGACTGATTTGGAAGAAGAGTCCAGTGCTTGAAGAAAGTATTTTTAATTCAGTGATAACTCAATCATATGATCAATGGACTTACATCAAGTTTATTCCTGCATTGAATGAAGCAGTTAGTGCTGCTGTAAAGGGGAAGTAAATTGTCTTTTGTTTGTTTTGTTTTTAAAAAGGGAAGGAATAAATATTTGCATTTTTTTGTCCACAGAGAAGAAAAAACAGTTTGAAATGAAGAGAAAAATGCATTACAATGAAGGACGAAACATCAAACTGGCAAGACAGCTCATTGAAAAGGAACTGCAGGGTGAAGAAGAAGATGAGGAGGAGGATGAAGAGATGCATGATGATGCAGATGTAGAAACAATGAATACAGAAGGTACCGATCATGGTGAGCTGCTGATCAATCAAAAAGCATGTTTAAGTACTGGTGGGCTTTTCAGCTGTTGGGCAATGAATACACTCAAGTGTGGAAAGGAACAGCAAGGTTACAGTATGTATGAAACACTCAATCTGCAATACGTTGTGATAGGTGGGTTTGTAGCATGGTACCAAAGCCATCAGTATTGCTGTCAGTATTAGTCGTGTGGCCTTTTGTTTGTTGGGACATGACAGAAAGGCAAGCACCTCTGCTTTGTGCTACTTCCCCAGCAGAACTGAGCTTTGGTGGTGAAGTTGCCAGAATCCTTCTTAAAGGAAGAGTTACCTTGTACAGACCACCTAAAGCTGTGGTCACATAGCTGTATATAGTGGTTCAGTTCCCATTCTGTTCCCAAACCATCCTGTTGCCAGCACTGGGAAACTAGCACAAATGTTTCCTTCCTGTTGAGGAGTGTATCTGACTTCCTAAGAACTTCTGCCTGTCTTGCTGTAGTGTAAAACTGTTGTTAGGACTTCAGTACACACTTGACCTCAGGCAGTACTGTTCACTTCTACAGTATGAGTAGGGCACTCAGCTTTGCTTTTAATGGAGTTACTGGAAGAAAAATCTGGGACTGTTAGCTGGGAGCTGTTTCTGAAACCTGCTTCAGGGCTGTCCCTTGATAAGCAACTCATAAAACTGAGGAGGCTGACACCTTCTCTTTCATCCTTAACATTCTCTCTGGGTGAAAAGGGTAGACTGCAAAATAACAAAATCTTGATTTTTCTGGTGGACTTCTGATGAGTAATTACAGCTGTTAACTACCCACATCTGTGTGTAAAAGCACTTTGAATACATTTTTGGCATTAAAAACAGAGACATCTGTTGCTCATGAGACCGGTGGCAATGAAGTCTGTATGCTTCATTCATCTGTTGCTTGGCACAACTATGAGGTGTTGGCACAATCTGCAGACTTGGGAAGATGCTGCATGGGTTTCACTTGGTTCACATTTGCTTTTCACAACCATGTGAACTAGTAAGTCTCCTAAAGCTAGTTTAATTTCCACACAATAAAAAGGTGATTTGCAAAGTTCCATGTTTTTACATTCTGTGGATTGCACATTTTAGTCCCGTGATTTACTACAGGAGGACTAATATTTTCATAATTCCTCAGAAAGGGTCATTTGGTATGTGTCTGAGACCCATTAATAGATTGACTTTATCCAGTAACTTACCATATGCCTTATAATGGCTATTTACTAGAACTTCACTCCCCAGGGGAAAGGAGGGCTCCAGTAGGCAACCTTACAGCCTTTCTCCATGGCCTGAAGCTGCCATCTCCCTGCACTCTGCTGTAAAACAGAGGCAACTCCGCTCCCCAGCTGCATTCTTCAGTGGAAAGAAGGAACACCTTTGCAGCATTTTTCCATCTCTATTGTTGACGTCCATTCCACCTTGCCTCATAACCAGCTTCAGAGCCACAACTGGTAATTATCAATTTGAGACTGCTCATGACCAATAGATTGGATAAGTGTGACCGTTTGCCAGTTTATCAGCCTATGAACTAACTGGTATAGAAGTACTTTCCACTAACTTGTTGTAGCTCTACACTTCTTCGTTCTTGTTTTGCATCATCCTGCTTAATAAACAATGGTGTTTCATTATCTCCTAATCACTGCATCAGCTATCATAGCTTTTGGTCTCTGTATGTGATTAATTCTTCTGAGGCTAATAGCGGTCTCACTTTTGTAGCAGCTTGTGATTTGAATGCTCTCAAACTGATCACAGGTGATTCTTTGTGGCAGGGTTGGTCAAAGGATGATGGAGTATTAACAAAACTGTTCATAAACTTTTCTGTCTTCTGCCACTGCACAAATTTTAAGAAATTCCTACATTGAGATGAAAAAAGTTCAGCAACATTGCTGTGTTAAAATAATGTCAAAGTTCTACTGAAATAACTTTTGGTGTTACATTTCTTTGTCACTTTCTCATCTGTATTCTGAGGGTACAAAAGAATCTCCTTATTCATAAATGTTAATTAAACATATACTAGAGCTACAGAATGTTTCTCAAGTAGCTGGTTTTAACACTTGCTACTTGGTTTTTTTCTAGTCTGTGCTTTTGGTCATGCCATGCTTTTGGTCTTATTAAGCAATTGGGGATTTAAAACAGTATTTCAATTTGGTTGTTTCTGTCATGGAAGTGGATCAAAATGCTATTAATGCTCTTGTTCCCAAGTCTCCCTTGTTAGGACTCTAAGTGTGTGGAAAGATTGTTTATCTGGATAGCTTTCAAAGACCTCTTTGACTTCAAATCACTGTATTTTCAAAGTGCTTTCATGCGGAGCAGAAAAGGAGGGTTTTCTTAGTGTATTGGATGATGCAGGAGCTGTTTTTTTCTAGTGGCTTATTTTGGCTTCACTCTGAAGTTAAACTGACTAAGCTCTGGTGCTTGGTTTTAACTGCAAGGAAATGTATGTCTCTTTCTGCATGTTGTGTTGTAGCAACATTTTGATAATTTATTCCATTTGACTTCAGTTCTTCTGAAGTTAATTAGAGATGATCTGGTGATGTGGCTTCCACTTGCCTGTTATGTCTGACTGGCAATTGTGTACATGAGAGCTGGCATACAGGTTTGGTTTTTTTTATTCCAGTGGAATAACATGATTTCTACAGTACTAGTGCTTATTCCAGGTAAAGATATGACAATGCTTAGTGGTCTGTTGTGACTCTAGTGCTCCACTAAGTCCTGGGTTGGTTTTCAGGCAATTTGAGACCCTTTTCTCACTTGGAATTGTTTGGCCAGTTGTGGTTCTGTGCTTCTCTTGCCCTATGCACCTTTCTGCCCTCTAATCCTGCCTGGTTTGCATTTGAGTAAAACTAACAGCACTCTTCTAATCTCCAAACTCTCCTTTTGAAGAAGGAGCTAAAGATTTAGGACAGGTTTTCAAGAAGGGGTCTGTCAGATGCCACCAGTTCTGCTAATGAGTTGCACTTCTTGGTTACAGACTGAGATTTCTTGCTGATTGAAATGAAGATGGCCAGTCCAGTCAGTGATGGTGAGAACTGTTTGTATATTTTTGCCCCTGTCATCATCGTGGGCTATCTAGTGTTTTAAGTGGATGGGCCATTCCTTTCTTGCTTCAGGTAGCTGTAGCTTGTTCCATGCATATAGACTCTAGCATCTGAGCTTTATGGTGGAAAATAAGTTCAAGTTGTAATAGACTGCGCTGAGATTGCTTGCTTGCTTTGGCTTTTCACCTTCTCTGGAATTTCTCTGGCTACTCCCTATTTATGACTCTGTGACATAAATAGACTTTGCCAGCGAAATAGCGACTTGGTCTTCTTCACAGACACCTTTTTCTTTAAAAAAAATCTCTTTGGAGTCACTGAGGAAACGATTCCTGATATAAGTAGATTTAAGCATGATGATTTCATTGCAGACCTGTCTCTAAATCTGCTACATAAAAGTATCATATTCAAGGGTGTGATCTATAGCAGTTTAATTGACAAGCATTAAAACTATTCTTCTCTCCTTATGGTTCATTTAGCATGCATTGCTGTGATAACCCTGCTCAGATACTGCTAATCAGCTTAGCTGTTAGCTGACTGGGTGTGCTCCTTTGGCCTTTGTCAGATACAGAGCACATTGTGTTGTCTTAACCACGGTGAGCATCACCCTACAGATGAGTTAAGTCAGAGGGCTGGGAGCACAGACAAATTAGTTCTGCTTGTTGACTGTGCTATTCACTTGTGAAACTGCACTTCTTGCCAAGTCTAACTTGTGCTGAAGAGTCACTGGCCTTCTGAAAAGAAGATTATATCTGGATGTGGTTTTCTCTGATCTTTGCTTAATGCCACTGAATTTTCAGATACACGTGCACATACAGATTTTTACATATACATAAATATAAATCCCAATATATACATATATATATATATGTAGTGGAATTTTTCATATGAAAGGCACTAATGAGAAGGAGCTTTCTCTGATTTACTGCTGTTCTTTGGCTCAAAACCATGAGTTTGAAAACTTCTGAAAAACACAACAGACTGTGCTCCTGTTTTTATAAGCTTGCTTTGCTTTAAAGTGTCTCATCGGGAAGTGAAATTTGACTTGAAAAGTACTGTGCTTGCTTGTGTTCCTCATGTGTTAGTTCTGCAAACTAATCTCTCTCTTAACTCCTGGGTTAAATTGTCCCAGTTCCAGGGGTGGTGAGCATTGAGTGCTGGACAATGGCATGAGCCATTTCTTCAGAACACGAGGGTGAAGTAAATATTTTTGAAGATTCTACGCTCTCAAAATAAAAGCTTGCAGATCACTAAAATGGGTTGGCAAGCACTTCCTTTGGAGAAGCAAAGATGATTTCAGGAGGACTTTTGTGTGTGTTTTGCAAATATTCAGTAAGTGTGAAGAATTATCTTTCTTTTTCTTTTTCTTTTTTTTTTTTTTTTTTTTTTTTTTTTTTTTTTTTTTTTTCGAGCACACAGCATAGAAGAAATCTGTCCAGAACTGTAACTGCTTGTCAAGGACACAAACATAAACATCGCTTCATTTTTGCAATTAAGGCTCTTAAATATTGAGAAGCATATCAGTTATGATGTTGTATTGCCAAGAATGTTAATTTTAGATTTGTCCATTGGGCAGAAAAACCTGTCTAATTGATTTATTCTTGTGCCTAGTTTTTCATGGAGAATACTGCTTCATAATCTGTTCAACCAGAATGGCATTCTCTGTATCTATAACGCTGGTTATCTTGCATAATGTACTGTTACTCTTCATGCTTTAAAACCTACAGTATCTTTTGGTTTTTCACTATTTATTTGATAGTGTTCTAGGTGTGGTTTCTCTTATTGAAAGGTTTGAGATTCCAGAGCCAAACTATATGCAGCGTGTATCAGATTGACATGAAAGCTACTTACCAGATGTGTTAAACAGTTTAAAAAGGGATTAAGTCTTAAAATTTTTGTAAAATGTTGACTTGTTAATCTAGATTTCAATATTTTATTACCACTACTTTCCCAGTCTTTACAACAAGAGCTGTGTTATTTTTTAAGAGGAGTGTTTGGAATCAATTGTTAGTTCCTGAGTAAGGCACTACTAACATCTGGTAGAGGGAATGCTTTTTACACTGGAAATGTGCTAACTTGAACTTTGCATTTAATGGTCATTGTCTCTTTCATTGGGACTGGATGTTTTGTGGAGGTCTCTTTGGCTTCTCGTAAGAACATGGAAGTTCTCTCCAACTTTTCTCTTAAAACCACATCCACTGGCACTCTTGTGGCTCTTGTTTCAAACTTCTGGTCTTTCCCAGTTGCGTGAAGAGAAGCTTGTGCTCCTGGCACCTGAATTAAAACACCCTACTATGAGCACATCCACATCAGGACTGTGAAGATGGCTGAGTTTTGGCTCTGGCTGTTCTTTATATAAAGATAATTGCTGCTGATCTCCTACTCATTTGAGGTTGGTAATCCGCATACTGAAAACCACTGGTCTAAATCTTCCTGTATCCACTGCAACTTTTAAAGTAGCTGCTTTTGTAAAATGAAGGCTGTTTTGAAGAATAGAAGGGAAACTGCCTAATTCAAACACTTGTTTGCCATGTGGTTGTATAGCCCCTGTAAAGAGGGATTCTGAACCTCAAAATTGCTGTAAACAACATCCCACTCGGTGGAATTTGACTGGTGAATGTTCCAGTAATCAGAGTTGTTCCTGGGTTTTATTACACAGTAAGGTATACACTTAAACTTTGGCTTGGTTACAGAACACAGTGTATATCTTAATTTTGATCTGAATTTGATATGTTGCAAAAATCCGTGTAACTATATGGATCTATTTTAAAATGTCTTTTTGTCCACTGTATATGTGAAGTTTGAATAAAGGAATGACAGTTATTTTACAGATACCTGTATTCTCAAGTGTGACCTTTCATGAAATCCTGGAGATATTGAGAGTAAGGCAAATAGGATGCTGTCCTTTGAAGATTGACATAGGAATAATTTATTAGACTTGATGCATTGCCAAAGATACCTGTGAGTTGTGCCGTGTGCCTTTCTCAGTGATATCTCCTTAGTAGGTAACAAGGTTGTGAGTTGTGGGATATTTAGTCTTCTAAGGCCCTGAATCAGGATTAACAGGATCTTTTCATGAAGATCTTAATTCTTGATTCAAGTGCAGTGGTGATGCTGATTTTTCAAATTAGAGAATGTGTTTTCTTCTTGTATCTAACGTGGTCGCTTCTATAGAATAAACAGGGGCAAAGAATAAGTATTTAGGTACTTCTGGCTCCTGAAGTCACTTAATGACTTTGGCTCCCAAAAATAGGATTTAAAAACTTAAAGGTTTGCACCCTTATATACCAGCTTGCAGTGTTGAGGCTGTTGGAATGTCTGCACCAACCTGTATTTCAGTGTGACCAGCTGATGGCTGGCTCTGCCCCAGCCAGAGCAGCTCAGTCCTGCTGAGGGAGTGGCAGCTCACAGTTGTGCTTTGTTACTTTCTGACTGAAGCACAAATGGGCCAAGATTGGACAAAGGTGAACAGGCAATGCAGATGTTTTCTGTGATGTGAAACAAAGTACTTGTGCTAAGTACATGTGGGTACTTTGCACTGCAATGAAGGGAGAATCAATCAGGACCAGCTCTTAGGTGAGATAATGCCCTGCCCTCCTTCCCCACTCACTTTCTGTGTCCAAGATATCATTTTCATTTTGGTGCTCAGCAGGAATACTTTGTACATGACAACACCTGCAAAGCATTTTGTTTAACATACAAAACCCCCACCTTTTTAACTTTCAATACTTTTTTGTAATGGCTTCCACAATTTTGGATAAAATGGGTGTGCAGCTCTGGGGGAGGTAGAGCACACATTAACTGCATGAAGGTGATTTTAAATGAATCTTAGAATGTTTAGTAGGTCCCTTCATCAGTCAGATGATTTTGAGCTGTCTGGGTGGTCTCCCTTCTTCCATGACACCAAGCCCACAAGTTTTAGTTCAAAGCCATTTCAGAACAAATAGTAGGTTTAGTACAGGTTTTGTTAGAGGCCTTGTTCATTTCATTCCCTTCTGTGCTGGCAAAAAATTTGTTCATGTTTCATCTGGCTCACCTGGAGTGCAACTCGATGCACCTGACACTGCTTTTAACTGAGAGGCTGGCTTACTTGATTTTATCCAGACTTACACCATCAAAGCTAAAATAGGCAAGTTTACTTTGCAGTAACTAGAGATACTCTCTATAATTAATTTTTTTACAAGGGGATGTCTGTTTTCCTTCTGTTTGTGGAAAAATCAGTTAAGGTTCCCTGCTGAATGGGGGCAAAACAAGAAATGCCTTTTCTCTTTTTATATTTGATGTGGACTTAGCTTGCATGCAAATGTTAACTTTGGGGTGCATATGGTGAAGGTTTATTTGGACAGGAAGGTATAAAGAGGAAACAAAAGACATGGAACCCTTACTAAGGTGGACATTGAGCTCCACAGCAACATCATTGTGAAGCTTCTTGCACAGCCTTAAGTCCTCTAGCCAGATCCAGTTTAGAGAGAGTATTCTTAATATGCTTCCAAGAGGAAGATCAATTGCAAATAAGAGCCTTAACTCCATCTTTTATTTTATGTCTGTAAGGTTTCTTTCACACCGAGTTGTATACAGTTCATGGAAACTGCAAATATTTTTTCCACAGTTCACTCTCTCATGTTATATTTGTGTATCTTAACAGAGTTCTTTGTTTCTGTACCATGCTTTTTGTGGTGTTTGTTACAATACCACCTCACAAATGTAATCATTCTGTTTGAAACCAGTGTTAAGTGTCACAACTTAAATAAAATCATTGTTTTCATTACTCCCCTCTGGCACTGATACTAGACGTATTGGTTTGACTTCTTGGAGCTTTTTAGAAGAAACTGCTAAGTATTCATCTTCATAGATGAATACTTAAACCAGTATTCCAATTTCTGCATCAAATGAGGAAGGACTCTTTAGTGTCTCTTTGATATACATCAGTTTGTACATTTTAAATTTCATGGTTTCTTGGTGTGACGTGAGGGTAATGTGGGATCCTGACTTGTGATTTAAGAGAGCAGCACCACAGAGAGGGCTTCAAGCAAGGCTGGTCTGTCTCTTAGTGGTCACCATTGATTAATCACTCACCAGCACTGG
Organism: Florisuga fusca; assembly: GCA_038090715.1. Lineage (NCBI taxonomy): Eukaryota > Metazoa > Chordata > Aves > Apodiformes > Trochilidae > Florisuga > Florisuga fusca. Next base: position 153,637 of record JAAWXA010000032.1, read on the forward strand.
GTAATGGGAAATGACTCATTTGGAAATAATCTGTATCTCAGAGAAATGGAGCTGGGCTCCCTTTTCAATCGCACACTTTAGTTGAGAAGTGGATTTCACAATATAAATGCAGCAGATCTCACAATATAAATCTCTGAACTTGCTGCTTTTTCTGTGTGGGACAGCTCACACACACACAGCTGTTACATCCATGTAACTCACAGTTTGGATCTGACATTTCACCAGTCTTGGAAAAAAAACCCTGAAACACTAAACTTCAACTGACTGAACCATGAAGCTTCCCTTCAGTTTTGTGAAAAGACATCTTACCAGAGGGAGGGACAGTGAGGGTACAGCAGGCTTTCAACTTAGAAAGAAGCCTTATGTTCCCCTCCACCCTTCCATGCTAACTGCAGGGGATGGGGCACTGGGGGGATGGAAGGTGTGAGGGCAGCAGGCTCAGCAGCTCCTCAGAACCCTGAAGGAGCCACCAGTGAATGTCACCAGCTCATGCATGGCAGCTTCCCAGCACAGCATCCCTGCGACTGTGGCTGGGAGCCTGTGACCTGGCGTGACATTGCTTCATCTCTGCCAAGTTTAACTTGAAGGGCAACTTGTCACTGCCTTCGGGGGTGTGTGAGGGTGGCTGACGCTCCTTTGCCTTTGTCATTTATACATCTGGGAGCAGTGCCAGCCTTCTTGAAGTGTTTTCTGTTATCTCTCAGGGGACCAGAGATCCCCGATGTGCTGCAGCCCTTCACTCCAGAAGGCGAGAGGAACAAGCAGTCCTTCTCCCTCGGTGACACCGGGCTCTTGCTGTCTGGAAACCCTCCAAACGGCGTCCTCAAGCGCCTTCCCCGCAGAACCCGAACACGCTCGGTATTCTTTGCACAGCACAAACCTCGCGTTCCTCCTGCAAAGCCGCCGCCGGCTGCCCCGTTCCTGCCGCAGCCCCGAGGGAAGAGCCCGGTGCTCCCCGCAGCCATCCAGGCTGCCGCAGGCGGGGGGTGCGGGACGAGGCGGTGGCCGGGCGGGACCTTCCCGCGGGAGCAGCTCCCCCGCCGCCTGACGCCGTCACGTCCGGAACCGGAGCCGCGCCCCAGGAACCGGAGCAGCCCGCCGGCACCACCCCGTGAGCGACGGGCGGGACAGCCAATCGCAGTGTGGGAGCCGCCCCCTCAGTGCCGATAAGCGTTGTGATTGGTCCTCCGGCGAGCCGTGGCAGTGGCTCTTGCCAATTGATGGGAGTCCTAGAGCAGCTTTCCCGTTGGCTGGTCAGGCTGTCACTCTTTGGGGCGCCCATTAGGAAGCAGTTTCTGCTGCCCCCCGCGGTTGGCTGCGTCCCCTGAGTGCCTCACTTATTGGGCGGTCTCCTTGTTAGGCCCTCCCCTCTCACCTTGTGATTGGCCACAGCGCTCCGCGGCTCCCGCGACTGCCTGAGCCGGCTGCTCTCCTTCCCCGCCCTACCGCGGCTTGCCGAAGGTCCCGCCCACCCGCTGATGTTATTGGCTGTTTGTGCCGCAGCCCGCAGCTCATTGGCTGTCGGGACCGCCCCTCACGGTTGCTCTCGGAGGGGCGGGTAGAGGTGGTGCTTGTGGCGCTGCTCCCGCAGCAGCCGCTCAGCCATGAGCGCCGCCCCTGCTTAGCCCGGCCCAGCCCCAGCCCCGCCCGGCCCAGCCCGGCCNCACTGCCAGCAGTGAGTAAACTAAAATTATGCAGCATGGGTTTGCAGCATGATTAATCTGTGTGTGGTTGTGGTACTGCTGAAATCAATGAGGCTGATGACCTGGGTAAACTCAGCCACATTTAAGGTGTCAAGAGGTATGTGTCTGCATACAAAATCTGTTTATTTTGCTCAGATTTACCTGGCTGTTCTAGGAGGAATTTCCAAAGAAATCTTTGGTATGGACTTCCTGCCCTTGGTGCTTAGAACTGAAAAGCAAGTTTATAACTGAGCTGGCAGGGCAGGGTGGAAGATATTGCAGAAGACTAGAAAGATACAGGAAGTTGAAGGAGAGAGCTACCAAATGCTTTTTTCTATGTTTGCATGTATCATTTTTCATAGTTACATGGGTTTTATGCTATGATTTCCAGTATGTGATTATAGAAGAGCAATTTTCATAGCTGAAGTGTAGTTATGTGGAGGACAGTCCTAGCAGGATGCTGGTGAGTTACAGGTGTAACAGCATCTCTGTCCATACTGCTGAGAGTCTGGAGGTAGTTTAACAGAGTGCTTCTATTTCTAGATTTCTAATTCTTTGCTTTTGTAGAGATTATGATGAATTATCTGTTCTGCTCAGACTCTGACCAGTGATAAATCTATGACCACCTAAAGAGAGGGAAATGTATTGGAAGATAGGACTCAATGTTTGTTTTCTTCTAGGGTAATCATGTAAAGAAGTTTCATCAAAGATCCCTCTCTTCATGAAAATCTTTCACGTTGAAATCTTCTAAAGCTTTTCAAATATAATAAATGTTACATTCCTTCCTAATGGAGATTAGAGAAGTGTGTCGTGAAATCAGGCTGTCTTGATTTTGTTGGTGCACCTGAATTGTTTCAATAATAATAAATAAAAAGTTGGCCATCGTAAGCTAGGAACCATAGTTTTTTTAATGGTGATCATGATTGCTTCTTTGTTCAATTATGTTTTATGTTATGTACCAGCAAACTGAAAAATCCTAACTATATCTGAAATTGCTAATAGGAACTGAAAATGTTACTTTCCTTGGTTTTGTCTTTTTTGTTTTTTATTTGGCAATGTTTAAAAAAAACCCCATACACTGAGGAGGGATCTTAGAGCAGAAGCAGCAGCAGAATCTGCTGGCTATCCTAATGGTGCTGTAGCACAGCAGCAGGATCACTTGTTGAAGAACTGATATTAATTAAGCAAGTGCAAGTGATCTTTAATGACTCGGTTGCAGAATTAGAAGGATGTCTTATTTACTGCACGAGTGTGCACTGTGTAACTGTAATTATACAAGCTCTAACAGTCATTTAAGTTTTAAATGCAGATTTGAATAGGTTTGCTGCTTTAGCCTGGAGTGCTTCATTTATGTTGGCTAAGCACATCTCCTGTAATTAAATTAATTATTAAATTATGAAGATGATAGTTTTAATATTCAGGGGGGTGATAATATCAATGGTAACATCTCTGGAGAGCAGAGTTAGTAAACAAAACATTTGTTAGGAAGGTGACTTCTGTAAGATAGAAATTTGTCTGTCTTGGACTTGGTGGTTTTGGAGTACCTTTGTTTTTTCTGGGATGCATCTGTGAAATAGGTGACCACCAAACAGCAAATGTGCTGATATAGCTATGTTAGCATACTGTCCTCTGATCTTTTTTCAGGTTTAACTTCTTGACAACCTTGTACTCAGAAATGTGTTACTTAGAGTCAGCATTTTCTTGTTCTTACTGCATGCAGTGAACAATATGATTTAAACATAAGTTATTGGTGAATTTTTACTATAGGAAAATGTTCAAAAAGTTCCCAAAGAGAACTTTATCCTGATAAACCTGTGCCTAGTTTGTAGAAAAGGGGTCTGAGGGGGGATCTCATCAATGTTTATAAAGATCTAAAGGGTGGGTGTCAGGAGGATGGGGTCAGACTTTTCTCTGTGGTGTCCAGTGACAGAACAAGGGGTAGTGGTCACAAACTGGAATGCTGAAGATTTAACCTGAATATGAAAAAATACTTCTTTACTCTGAGGGTAACAGCACTGGAACAAATTGCCCAGGGAGTTTATGGAATCTCCATCCCTGGAGACATGAAAAAACCTACCTGGATGTGCTCCTGTGTAATCTGCTCTAAGGGATACTGCTCCAGCAGGGAGGTTGGACTAGATGATCTCCAGAGGTCCCTTTCAAATCCAACCATTCTGTGATTCAGTGAAAATATCTTAATTTTCATTGACTACAGAAACTTCACTACAGAAATTATAGTTTACAGTGCCAAAACCCTTTTGCCTGGGTTTTGATGCAGGCCTTTCTAGCTAAATCAGTTAGTTTAGCATCTCAAAGAGATGCAAATGCACAAGTGTCATAAGGGAATCGGGAAAACAAAATGAAACAAAACCAACCTCAAAACACACCAAAAAACCCTGTGTGATTACTTCTGTCTTACACTGCCTTACACTTACATGGGCAGAAAACTAATGTAAGGTAAATCAGTTGTTTTGTTTTGGTCCACTGTGCATAACTTATACCTGTGTAGAGGAGAAATAAAATTTCTGGGATGATGCCCTGTGTACATCTTGAAACTGACAAGACACAAGAATTGACTAAGAAAATTATTTGGTGTAAAATAGTACCTTCAAGTGTTCTGTGAATGAGAGGAGGTTTTGAACAGAGGAAAAAACTGTCATAGGGCTGATGAAATTGCTTGTGTGGCATGAATCTTTCTGTGAATCAGGCTTTTGGTTTGATATTCTAAGTTTGAGATTCTGTGACTCTATGGTATGCAGACAAAATGCTTTTGAATAATTTTTAGAGTTCATAAGTCGGTGGTAATAGGAATTTAAATAGTTGTATTATGGTTTTGCATGAGGTAGTTTAGCAATAGTCAGTGCACACACACAAACTACTTTTTCTTTTCATAAATTTCAGTAACAGCAATTAAAGGACAACCTCTGCCAACAGTTTTGGATGAATAAACAAAAGAGCTAGTGATCAGTTTGTACAATGTGATTTTGAAGTTTCTAAACTTCCGAAATGTTTTTTTCTTTTAATCTGGATATAATACAAAGAGAAATTGGAGGAGCTATATGTAGTGGTTTATTCTGGCTAACAATATTTTAAAGAAAACAAATTCGGTGCAAGAGAATTCCAGATTTCCATCTTTCTGGTTGCCAGATGTTAATTGAAGTAGGAGCATGTGGAGATAAAACACAGTCAACATATCTGTGTATTTTAAATATCCCAGTCTTGAAGTATTGATAATTGTAATTATTTCAAAAAATATGTATCACTTCTGTAATGCTGTAGATCAGGTAACAGATTTTTGTGTACCAACGTTTAGAATGATGTCTTGTGGATTTAAATTTGAGTCTTAATTCACCCCTTTGTACTAAGGGAAGATGTGTTCCCAGAGCCTGACTTCTGGCTGTGAATGTCATCCCTTCTGCCTGACAAACCAGATGTGTGGAATTTGATCTGGGAGATGGGGCTTGGTTTTCTGCTCCATGGTCTCTACCCAGGGGGTCACTGAGTCTCTCCTGTCTTCCCCACCACTGCAGTGATCCCAGCTGTGTTCAGGGCTCCCTTGACTGCTTTGCACAGAGCTGGTGACTGGTGTGAGCTGGTGCCAGGAGACCAGTCCCACCCTCTGGTGCCTTCTTAGACTCCATCTCTCCAGTGTTTCCCTTGCTGCTATAATTGCTCATCATTTGGCAGAGGCAGATTGAATGTTGCTTATTGCTGAGATAAAAAGGTTCAGCTTGTGTGAGAGGTTTGTGGTTTGTTTTTTTTTTAATTTTTTATTTAGAGTACATCATGAAAGTAGGCAGGCTCTCAATTTGAGTGGATTCTTCTTGTGACCTTCAATGTAAAAAACATGTGATGTTATCACATCATTGGTTTTATGTAAAATGCTGTTGCTAATATACTTTAGGTTTAAGATGACCTGAGAGTAAGAGCTGGGTGGTGAAGATGAAGAAGAAATCAGGTGGAATAGTGTTGGGCCTTGTGATTTTTAACTGGGACTAGCAGAAGGCATGAAAGACTCACTGCTCAACTGGAATTGATTTTTATATCTTGTCTTTCCTAGATTTCTAGCATTCATGTAAATTGGCTGGAGTTCCTGCCTGTGTGTGTGTGTGTGTGTGTATATATATATATATATATATATATATACACAATTTATATATATTTCAGTAATTAATGAAACAGATTCCTTCTTTCTTCTTTAAACAGGAAGAGTATAGCTCATCTCATCTACTGTGTAGCCATCTTGTCTTAAGGCACATCTTAGCTTAGGCTGCTTGAAATATTAATAAGAATTAATAATTGTATCCCAAGTGGATATTCCAAGTTTTTTGTTTTAGCCATATGTCAGGATAAGGTGAACTGCACCCTGCTTTTAGCATGTTTCTACTCTATAATAGTTTCCAAAGCTGATTTAGATGACTAACTCGGGTATCTATGTGTAGTTATCAGTATTTGATTGTATGAAGCATACTATAAAAATAGAAAAAATGTATTGACTTTGACAGCCAGGGTTGTTATTGAGGATAAATGTTCCAGATGACTGAGGATTCTCTGTTCCATTGAGGATGCTACTTCTGGCTGTATTGGTGTGCTGCTAAACTGGAGTCTGTTTATAAGGTATACACACATGTGCATACCCTCTTTGTAGGATTTTTCTCCAAAAGACTCTCTGGTTTGTGGAGAGTGATTTTTAGGATACTAGTGTAACTTCTTGGGGTGTTTTCTTTTGTCAAGTATCTTGATGTTGAAGGATAAATCTGCCTGTTTATTCTATCCTACTTGATTTATCCCGAAGTGAATGATAAAAAATTACAAGACGAAGAGTTAGGTGTGCCTACTCTTGCAAAATATCCACTATATTGTGGGTATTGATTTTGCAAGATCAATATTTTGTTTGAAAATATTTGCAGTTGATTTGAGGTGAATAGTATGTAGCTAATGAAAGATATGTAAGCTGCTGTTTGGTTGAGAGAGAGCTCACCTGCAGTTAGCACTGATAGATGAATGAGAGCCCTGGGTCTTTTAAAAATCTCTTGATGACTAAAAGTAGTGGGAGAAAAAGATACTGAATGTACCCAAAGACTATTTAAACCTTTTCCAGGGCTGTGGGTGTACCATATGCATTTTGTGTCCTGTTGAGTTTGGGGTGGCTTTTTTTGGTTGTTGGTGTTTTGTTTTTTTTTTCTTTTTCTTTTGTGGCTTTTTGTTTGCTTTTTTTTTGGGGGGGGAGGAGGGGGGTAAATGTTCTGTTATAATATTCCAAATGCTTATTCTTTGATATATCACCCATTATCACAAGAGGATTGAAGAAGAAAGGAGACTGTTTCTTCCAAATGGGAAACCAGTAAATTTGAGGAAAACAATAATATGCTGCATTTCTCTCTTTTCCTATCCTGTTGCATATGTACTCTGCTACCTTGAGGCTGGATTCATCCGACTGGCTGCTTCAATGCAGAGGCATAAAGGGCAAACAAAGACTTTCTTTGCAATATGAAAAACAATAAAACTACACAATACAACTATTAATTTGCATGTAAAACGCGCTTGGGATACTGAGTGTGAGATGTATGTGTGTGTATGTACCTAATAGATGAACAAAAAATTTAAAAAAATTCAAGGTATGAATTTGTTTATTGCAACAAAGCTACAATCCTTTTGGCTGTCAGAACATGGTGATTTTGTGAAAGTGTTCAGCTTCTGAAATAGAAAAAAAAGGTAAATACTTGCTGAGGTCTCAGACTTCATAGGAAATCTGAAAATTTCCTCTTTTTGTAAAGATGATCTACCTGATACAACTGGAATTGTATCCTGGATTCCAAATAACTGGAATTGTAGAGAGCTGATGGTCCTCATCTGATGAGGAACTCCAGATCTTGAAGCGAGTAAGTTAGGCTGTTGTGTTTAGGTGCAAGGCTGTCCTATCTTGGATCTTTTGGAGTTGGTTCCTTGCTGGTTATATTTATAGTTCTACCTCCTGACCTTACCACATATTTGAGATTTCAAGTGTTGAAGTCCTTCATTCCTTCTTCTGCTTCTGTGTTCAAGCTCTTGGGTAGTTGCTGAGATTTAAAAGATGAAAGCTGCCCTGTGATGTTTGCAATTTTTCAGTAACAAGATTATGCATAGTAACATCAGTTTCTAGAGCTTGTTTCTGCTGCCTTTTTTTTTGTTTGTTTGGTTTTTTTTTTGTTGCAGCATCTCCATACTGTACTCCTACATCCTCGTCTAACAGTCTGGCCTCCTAAAAAGCTTTTGCCTTATTCTTGATGGTGGAATTACTAGTCAAAGTTGTGCAGGACAGGCGTTGGGAAGTGTAGCATTTTTACCTGAGTCTGTGAAACCTTCATGGTCAACATGGAATCCCCCCCTTGTTAACAGCTACGAACAGAATGAACACACAATGAACAAAACACACAAGCTGAAAAATGAAGAAAATCCCGCTTATCAAAATCTTTGTGGAAGAAAAGAGTTGATAATCTGTTTAGGATTACTAATTTTTATGCTCTTCTGGGGTAAAAGAGCTTATGGGAAAAATACTAAAATTATTTGGAAATGACCACTGGTGGACATTTCTAGTAGTTTACTGGAAAAGTAACGAGAGAAAAAGCTCAAGAATTTGGGCCCAGCAGGTATCACAGATGTCCTTACAGACAGTAAATGATACGTAAGTTCTACTGCAAATTTAGTGGTGATCTTTCAACCATGTACGTGGAATGCAATAGAACTTTTTTCTTTTTCAAGACTGATTTGACTGGAATGCTCATCTTTTGAGCAATATGTAGTCTCACAGTAAGGAACAAATCAAGTGAAGCATGCATCTTGAAGGGATTTGTTCTGTTGCTTTCTTACATCAAAACCCATACAAATTGGTGAGCATGAACAGAACTTTGTAGGTGGAGAGGACCTTAAAAACTGGTACCTACAGGCAGACCTTTGCTTTAATCATTAAAGTACATTCAATAAATAGCCTTGTGTTATTTCATTTGTTTAATAAGAGGAAGAGTCTGACTTGGGAGGATTCTCCTAATACTGAGGACCTGATTCTTGTTTCTTTGCAAAAATTTGAAATGTGGGTAGTGCTTGCTGTGGACCTGAAAAAAACTTGACTTATTCACCAGCATGATGATCTTCAGTTTGGAAAATGCATTTTCATATTTCAATCCACCAAGCTCATGGAAAATTTCTAAGATTTTGAGGTGAAGGTGAAGAGAATGTTACACTTCTGATTCAAAGTCCTACAGGTCTTGTAAAACTTTTCCAAGCTATTGAGAAGCATTTTGTGGCAATGACTGAAGAAGTAATAATGTAAGGAGTACTGCCATGACTGAGGAAGTTTATCCTGCCATGTCAGGGCATTTCATCATTTGTTCCTCAGCATGGAGGGGCTTTGTGCCAGCAGGGAAAAATCTCTTTAGTGCCAAACCAGGACATCAATGGACTCTGTGACAGGCTGCAACAACGTTCTTTCTTCAGACCATATTAATGGTCATGACACATCTTAGAAATTATAAAACTCTTCTTGTATGTATCCATGCTGTTATCCAAGGTTATTAGGCCTTGTTGTTCAGTGTATGGCTACTTTGTCCCTCAATATGCCATGTTTCTTTTTTAATCTGCTTTTCTGATGCCATTGTACATGTATCAAATGTCTTCCTTGTTAGTACTTTGGTTAAGATGCCTCTGGATACCTTTTTATGTCTATTTACGGATAAAGAAAATCAAATGAAGTGATTGGAAGGAGGAGCTGGTACACTGAAGGAAAGGTTTGCCATTTATAAGGACCTCAAAGTTAGAGGAAAGCACTGGTAGAAAGTGCTCCTGAAGTTTAACCAGGACAGATGTAAAGACATTATCTGTAAAGGAACAACCCATGAATGCAATCACTAACAGGAATTGTTGATAAGCAACTCCATCACCAATTTTGTTGCAGTATGACAACTGGGATCAAAAGGATTAGAAGTCACTGTCTTGCCTGCCTTGTCATCTGAATCTGAGCAGCACAAGTTGAAACCTCTAGTCTAGTATTGCATAAAGCTATAGCATGAGTGCCTGGTAATTTTTGGCATAATTTAATTTTTACAGACATCTAGAATTGTGATACCACAGATAGCTTGCAGCTGATCAGTGTTACTATCTCTATTGGGTTTGTAGTTAACATGAGAGTTAGAATTATCAGTCTCTTTACTTTAGCCAGCTATAAGCCAGCTTTATCCAGCTTTGACCTTGCACTTGGTGATCTGGACATATCTTTGTGACTGCTTTTCAGTTTTCCTAATGTCCTTATAGTTTAAAATGCAATTGAAGAGGACAAAGGGGAGTTAATCATATTACCATTTGCTTGTTGGTTCATGTTCAATGTTCTCTGTTCCTCAGAGGCTGAATTGTTCTCTACTGGCAGTGAAGTATGTTAATGCTGCTTTATTTACACATCTGATAAACAGCTGGTGCCACGAAACTATGCAGCAGTAAATGAAAGAAAATGTGGATGTTAACCATACTTAAATATGTGTGCTCTTAATACTTTGATTTAGGCAAAACCAGACAAATTATCAATAGCTATCACCTTTACTCTACTGAACTGTAGTGGATGTTAGTTGAAAGGCAGTTGATCTGCAGTGAGTTCAGTTGTGCATTGAAGGGCTGTTCTGCATAGAAGATGTGCAGGTAGGAAAACTGTCTTTCCAAGATTTGAACACAAGACTTTAACAGTAATGTTGTTGAAATTGTGATGCTGAGAATCTGTTGTTCCAGTTTTTATGGGTACAAACACATGAATGTATACAAGAGTCCCAGTCTGAATAGCAGCTGATTTTGGGTACTTTTTCCTCTTCTTCTGAAAGTATACTCAAGAAGTCAATTGAAGATTCATGCTTTATACTTCCTTTATTTAAAAAATAAAAAAAAGCTAAACCAAAAGAACCCCAGACGATAGAAGAATACTTATAAATTGTCTTTTATTCTTATGAATGTTTTTTCATGGTGGGATGTGTTCTAGAACTGACAGTAATTGTTAATTACCCATAGCACCTTCCACTGTTCCAGTTTGTTATTTGTCAGCATCTAAATTTCTAATCAGTACTGGTACTGGCCTCCTCACCCACAGGAACACAGTCTGAAAGCACAAACTAGCACGTGATAAGTGAGTAAAAGGCTGAAGGCAGGATGTGGCTGTGGTGACAGTTAGATATGATTTGAATACCTGACTTTGAAAGCATTGACCATTGTCACCTCTTCCACTGTAAGAGTGAACAGGCCGAGCAGACACTTGTCTTTTGCCACAGTGTTCTTGATGCTACAGTCATCAGTGTGTTGTGGTTTGGTGCAAACTGAGCTATTTCCTTAGCATTTGTCTGCAGCTTGTGCCTTAGAGGGAATGATTCTCTTTCCAGAGGGGACTTCAGCTGTCATCCTTGTTTGGTTCCTGGGATTCTTGGAGCCCTGTAATACCCTAACCTGGAAGCATGTCTTTCACTGGCCACTTAAGGGGACTGCTGTGGTGGACACCAGAGAGTTCAGCTTTCTTTTGTTCTGTGCTGAGCTTGGTAATTGGTGACATCCTCATTCAAGAAAGCTGCTAAGTCAGGCCTTGAGTTTTCTTCCATCATCTCCTGTATTTCTTCTGCATTGCAGCTGTGCAGGAAACTTTATTTAGCAAACTGATCTGTTTTGAGCGATATGATGGAGAGGAGGAACAACAGAGAAGAGAAACGTATTTCTGTGAGTCCTTGTTACAAAGCATGAAGTAGCTGTAGCTGTTCTGGTTTTGTGCCTTGCCATACAGTGTTTAAACATCTTGGGAAGCCAGAGATGTTTGGCTTCGATTCATACACTGGGACAGTTTTGATCCTTATTCCTAATGCCAGAACCTTCTGGCTAGGATCTCCCTGATGCAAACCCTGCTCCCAGGTCCCACTTCACTAAGAAGCACCATTTCTGGTTACATGTCAGGTCTGGCACTTGGCCCTCAGCTGTTTTATGACCACTTCCTGTGTTCATAGCTGGAGACTGAGTCTTGGCTGTGGCTATGAGATGTACTCAGAATTGTGACAATTTTCTGTGAACTTTAAGTAATTCCTGACACAGATGTGTGAGAGAAACAAATGCACCTTTGTATTCTGAGGCTTCAAAAATACAAAATTAAGAACTAGGGTAGCATTAACATAGTTCAGCTCAGATGAGCTGTTCTTAGTGTTCCCTAACCCAGTATGAAAATTATTTCAGTGACTACATAGTGTTAATATATATATATGTGTGTATATATATATATATAGTGTGTGTGTGTGTGTGTGTATACATATATATAGTGTGTGTGTGTGTGTGTGTATGTATATATATAGTGTGTGTGTGTATATATATATAGTGTGTGTGTATATATATATAGTGTGTGTGTATATATGTGTATGTATATATAGGGTGTGTGTATACATATATATATATATAGTAATATATATACTCCAATAGGCTGAGGACATCCTCTCTGTTCTTATGCTTGTAATCCAATGTTGGTCTGATACTCTGAATATGTTTGTATGAGAATAACCCTTCTGCTAGTTTTTGTGTGGTGGAAACAGTGAATGTAGACAGTTCTATGCAAAGAAACAAAAGCTGAAATGGGGCTATGCTGGAACCTAGCAGCTGTTTGATCCACATCCAGCTGTAGTGTCCAGATTTCCATCATTTTGCTATCACATGGCAGTGGTGGGAAACAGCCCGAGGAACCAGCCTGGTGGTTCAGGGGCTTGTGGTCATTTGAAGATGAATCAGGTGGTGGAGGAGCTCTCCCCCTTCTCACACATCTCTGTCAGCTGTTCTGTTGTACTTCTCTTTCAGTTGAACTTCTTCTGTCTTAAAATTTCCTCCTTGGAATATAGCTTTAATTACTTTTTATTTTAATTATTATAATTTAATTATTGAGCACAAGTGTGTTTATTCTGCTTGCTCTAACTCCTTTATCTCTTTTTCATCTTGACTCTCAGACTTAGCTCATTAAGCCCTGTGGAGCTAGATCTCTTTGCTTGTTAAAGACACTAAAAAAAAAAAATTATATCAGATCTTCCTGCAGTTTTGTAAACAAGCTACTTAATCATGCTTTTATGTTAATGCCAAAGAAACAACTAAAAGTTGGTTTCGCTGTCATTATAAACAAATGAATACGAAATTGCAGTCTAAATATTGAGATACTTTTCCTTCCCTTGTTGTTGTTGGTTGGTTTTGGTTTTTTGTTTCTCCGTAATGCTCTCTGAAACAAGATTTAACTCTAGAGACTTGAATGGAAGTTAATAATTTAGGAAATAAAATAGAGAAAGTAAAAGAGAAGTTGATGTTGCTTAAAATCCTTCATGTTCTGAAGCTAGAGAAGAGGCAGAAGCCACAACGTAACTGTGCAGGAATGTGCTTAGATACAAAACCTAGGATGTAACTGTGGGAATGCCTTAGATACAGAAACAGGAATGCAACTATGTGTTAGTGAAATCTGCAAAAAGCTGGCAATGTCATGCTCAATGTTTGAAAGCTGCAAGCCAGTGGTACGGTTTTTCACAACTTTTCTTGTGAAAACTGCTTTTTCTGAGTTTGGGGCCAAATTCTTGTTTTGTTTTTGTTTTGTTCTTGGCTTGAACTCATGTGAACTAGAATGGAATTAGCAAGAGACAGTAAAGCTGTGGTTCTGTGTCCTTTCCCCCCAGTGGTCAAGCTGGCTTAAGAAACTGCTTCTCCAAATTGTACTTCTCTGCCTGTCTCAGTTTTTCCAGGAATATTTTTTTGTAGGAGTGAAATATGAAGTGTCTCTGATCCAGTTTTCCAACAAGCATTACAGAAAACTTCCTGTTACTTTTTTTCCCAAGGCAGACTACTGCTGGTGAACAGTGTGGCCCTTGAACAGTTATGCTGGAATGACTGAAAGAACGAGGTGCCCTGTGATGGGAGCAAGGGATGGGAATACAGCTGTTCCTCCCAGCCTCTGTAATGTGAAATCCCAGCTGAATATATTTTTGTAGCTTAGCATTCATTGCCAGAAATGAGTACATGCAAGCTCTCAAGGCAGTAACCTGGTGGAACAGCAACTTTCACAAACTCTCTGAACCAAGTGTCATCCTTTCTTAGGCTTTTTTTTCAGGTAGTGATAAGCAAGGAAGGAGCTGTCAATGGGAACCTCAGCAAAAAAGTTGAGCTTTAGAAATGCTTCATGAAAACAACTTTTACTGGCAAGTAAAATTTCACTGGCCTGAAAGTTGCAATGAGTCTACTCTAGAGGCCATCTAAACTTCTTGATTAATAAAGTTCTATCTGAAATCTTTATAACTGAGTTATATGTTCTATCAGTCATGTAGCTTTTTTTTTTTACTGTGAAATTTTCTGCAGTTCTTGTAGTTCTCTAAAATCTTTGCTGTTTCATGGTTGAAATTTGAGTGGAACAGTGATTGCAATAAACTGCTTAAGTTAATGTGTCCCTGCCCCTTCCCCCCAGTCCCAGCATATTTTTCTGTAAAGCTTTACAGCAATGTATTTTTTAACCACACAGGGCAGCTTTAGAAGAGGTAGAAGGAGATGTGACAGAACTGGAACTGAAACTTGACAAGGTAAGCTTTTTAATTCAGCAAAGTTTGTTCTGAAAAATATAAGAAGTTACGTTCAGATTTTGTTTCCAAGTTCATAGCTGGGAAGCGGCAGTGGCTGCCGACCAAGTGTTCTGCCCTTGCTGGGGGAAGGGATCTGGGTCGAGTGCTCAGCGGGGCCCTGGAGACCTGAGTTTGAATAAGAGCAGCAACAGCCGGTGTGAACTCCTCTCTCCCGGAGCTGAGGGTTGGGTTGTGCAACCCCCTCTGGCCCCTCACACTCATGTGACAGCCCCACCGTGGGGGCCGCATGCAAAGGGATTCAGCTTTCTTGTGGGTTGTTAAAAGCCCGGGGCTGGCCCTGCCTGCACTGAATGCTTATGTTTTATGGCAGCTGCATGCTGTGAGGACATCTGGATGCTCTTTGCTTTAGAGATTTAAAGTCAATACTTTCTGGTTTTCGTAGTCTGCAGCACAGTCACAGAAGGATAAGAATAGATACACTTACTTTGTCTGGAGGACTTAAGAGCCATAAAATTAATCCTGCTTTTTGTCATGCTTTGTGCATATATCTAAAAGGTTGTATGTAAAGTCTTTTTAGTACCTTTAAATCCATTTATTTGTTTCTTAACCAGTAGCCTTTGTTCTTTCATTGCCAGTATTTTGAGAGCGACTTATTTTTGGTTTACATCTATAGAAAGTCTCCTTTCCTTAGCATTTTGTACTAGATGTTTAAAATTACAGTTGCCTCTGTTTTAATGTGGTAGGGAGATACCAGTTTCTAACTTCCTTAGCTGCATTTTGGATAGCAATTTCTGTTCCTGCAGCTGCAAGTTGGCTGCAGAGAGTCAGAAGTCAGTCTCAAGTGTAGTGTTAATTCTGAAGACTTTTTTTTACTTCTTATAATAATATTTCTGGCTTATGTAGTTAATAGTGTAACCATTTGCTCTTTCAAAATAAATTTAAGATACTTAGTTTTATTTTGGTGTGAACTGTGGTAAAACTGAGTACAAGACACCTTTTTTACTCCAGGTGTGATGAATCTGTTTTGGTAGAATAAACCATGTAAGTATTTAAAAGATCTAAAAGATCTATCTTGGAAGTTTGTTTTCCACCAATCTAGAAGGGTCATTTTGAAGGGAAAAGAATTCTCAGATTCCCTGAGACATTATTCAGGGCCTTCACCCCCATCTTCTTGCAGGGAGCCAGTGTCAAGTATAGCATAGCAAAAGCTCTAATTGTAGTATTACTTCTTGCCTTGTCACAGTATCCTAGTGCTCTTTAAGACAAAAATACCCAAGCCCAATTGCTCCCCTGATAAGAGACCAAGTACACAAAGTAAGTATTTAAGTAGTGTAACTGTAATGTGCAGTACAAGTTATCTGGTACAATGCTTAAGTTGAAAGCCAAGTCACTTGAGTGAGCTGAAATAACTGTGGCCTGAGGATAATGATTTGTCCAGTCTTGGTAACTTTTTCTGCTCAGTTATTCATATAAACCTAGTTTTATTGTCCCACAATTGTGACGTTAGGCTACATTATCTGCATTTTTTTTCTGGTCTGGAAGAGGATGCTGGGTTCCAGGTTGTGAACTCTACACAAAAGTGAATTAAAAAAAAAAAAAGGATTATGTTGATAGTGATTTTTCTGTTCATTGTTCAAGCAACTTGGCCATTCATCAGAATGTGGGAGCTGCTCTGTTTTCTTCTTCTGCTAAGAGGATCTCAGTCAACATAAAAACTACTGGGTCAATAATGCAGGAAGGTCACTTGGGTGGTTTCCTTGCCCCAACATAGGATCAAATGCTACTATGTTGTTCTTGATGAAAATTTGTCTGACATCCTCAAAATCTTTGAGGTCAAGGTTTAACCTGGTTGTATTCTTGATTTGGGTTAGGGTAGGGATCACAATTATAATATGGCTTATCTCAAATTAGCATCTTGGTGATTGCACTAATCATTTCTTTGTTTAATGGCAAAGTGCATAAATGGTTCAGAAAGCAGAAAATGTCACAAAATACTGATGGCTTTCATATCAGACTCTACCATGGGAGCTAAGATGCTGACTTCAGCACAGCAGTAGGGATGAAAACCCATCAGAGACAGACACTAACCTATTGCATGAGTGTAAAGAATTGATTTCACCTTGTGAGATGGGACCATCTTTCTTCAGTTCTGCTTTGTGCAGAAAACCTTTTGCTTTCCTGTGCCTCTCAATGAAACAACCAGTGTGGGGTTTTGTTGTTTGTTTGGGGCTTTTTGGTTTTTTGGTTTTTTTCTGCTTAAACCACAAAACACATAATTTGCTTGGGTTCTAACTAATTATCTTTAGCTGATGTACTTTCTGCCCTTGTGCAACCCTCTTTCTTCAAATAAGTGTGGACTCAGGTAACAGCAAAAAAGAAGAAAATCTAGAGTAGGTTTTCTCAATGGCCAATCAGATGCTCTGTAAATTTGGATTTTAACTTGGGAAATATTTGCTTCTTACACTGAACTAAGCTCAGTGTGTTTCATGGTTACATGGTGGTGTAAAAAACTTCCACTTTGTCCATTTTTGTTTTAGCTGGTGAAGCTGTGTATTGCAATGATTGATACTGGGAAAGCATTCTGCACAGCCAACAAGCAGTTCATGAATGGAATTAGAGACCTTGCACAGTATTCCTGTAAAGATGCATTGGTTGAGGTAAGTTCTTTAGGAGATGAAAATGGAAGGAGAAAAGCATAATTTAATAAGGGTAAAATATAACAGTTGGCAAGAGAAGGAGATGAAGTTTATACTATTGCTTGTCTTTTTGCTTCTTTTTATTTAAGATGTTTTGAGTGAGCTTGTTTTGAATGTAGTGCATTGCACGTGTATGTGCTGTTTAGTTTCAGCTTTAACCTGCAATGGCAAGAGACTTCCAATTCCAGAAAATATGTATTAGGTTAGGTTAGTCCTGTTTTCTTTGCTAAATGAAGGTGATCTGGTCATGATACCCTAAGAGCCAGATCTCTGCAACTAAATTCCCTGAGTTGATCTCAGGTTCTGGAACTGGCCCTTTAATACACAGAAATTTACTTTTTTAAATGTAAAGAGTCCACTTTGGTGTAGACTCAGAGTGATGTCTTATTAGGCCAAATTGGAACACATAATATTTCCTGTCTGTGTTACTTGGAAATTAGGATGATATTGTGTAATATGCAGATGGTAATTATGTGCATGTCTCTGTGGTTATCATCTGTATTTAGTGCCTGGAGTTCCTACAGAAAATCTATGTACTGATGACTGCAACATATGAACCAGTTTTTTTGAATACTATTATTAAACATTAGTAAATACTAAGTAGTGTAATATTAAAGATTGTAAATCAATGTGTCAAATTATGCAAATTTTCCATAGTTCAGGCATTTTGGGTAATTTGAATTTTTCCTGCTTTGCTTCAATTTAGTCCTATATATGCAGACAGGTAGCAGTAATGTATTTTTGTTGCCTGCATCTTCAATAGTACATCTTCAACTTAAACCAATTTGTTCTCCTTTTTGCAGACCAGTTTGACAAAATTCTCTGACACATTACAGGAAATGATCAATTATCACAATGTAAGTATTTCTAGCTGAAATATGACACTGATACCTTACCTCCAGTTATATTTGGAATAGAATAATGATAAAGCTTTTCTTGTTGATAGTATTTGCAAAATCAGGGTTTTAATGGTATTAAATGCCTCTCATTCTATAGGTGTAGGTATTTTATCTATATTTTGTCTATGAAATATTTATGAATATCCCCTTTGCTGCAGATTTTTCTCTCTATCTTTTGTTTAGAATTTGTAAGCTTTGCTAGCTTACTAGCTCAGTGTCAGGTCTGTTCCTGAGCAGTTTGGCAGGAGACTCATTGCAAGTGAGAAAAAGGTAAAGGAAGAAAGAGGAGTAGCTTTAAGTAGCTTATGGCAAGTAGCAGTTTTCTTAGACTTGGAGTGTGTGAAAGGTTGTGTGATGGAAAGGCTGTAAATCTAGTCAGATCATGGGCTGGGTACTTTTTTCTGGTCTTCTAGGGAAAGTGTATGTGTATGTCTTTTTCTTCCTAGCATTTTTTCCTCTTCATTACTGTATGCAAAATTACAAGGCTCATGTATCTGTGAGTCCACTAATCAGTTGAGTTCCCATCTGCTTATACTCCTTCAGTATTGATCTTGATTGGTGCACTCCTTGGGCACTGGCAAGCTTAAATGTCAGTAGTGGGAGTAGTCCTAGCATGACTTCCAGTTCTTTATTCTAGTTTTTTGTTTTTCTATTTCTCAAAGTGGGATTACAAACAGGATCTTCCGTTTGCTACTGTCAGATATTGGACAGTTCAGGCTGGAAGGGGCCTCAGGACATGTCTGGTTCAACTACCTGCCTTAAATAAGGGTCAGCTCTGAGGCTGGAACAGGTTGCTTGGGGCTTTATCCCATTGGGTGTTGAAAACCTCAAAAAAAAAATGGAGGCTGGGTGGAGGATATAGTGCCACTGTTAATGAGTGACTTAAACTTGGTAATCTCTTCCTTTCCTCAGTCTTTCTAGAAAAGAGAAACCATCTGGTAAGGGTTTTGTTGTCAATAGTTGACATTGCACAGCTTTTCATTTCGTGAATATAAAACTATAAATGAGATCATTTAAAGAAAACATTTGACCTGAAACTTGAAGCTCTTGACTTTCTTTTTCAGTAAAACTATTTAACACTTAAAGATATTTACCTTTTGGACACGATTATGTTCAATTGGTCCAGCTATGTTCTTTCACCTCTTTTTTTTGTGATTGTGCCTTGTATGTTTCCTCAATGCAGAATAGAAAGTGTAGAGCAGTTGGAAATTCAGGCATTATTTGTGGCCTGCACAATGATGAATGTTAAAAGGATCTTTCCCATATCCATTGACCTTTTCCATTCTGTTCTAAAATTCAAAGGGCAGATATGAAGCTGAATGAATGTGCTTTTTCATTCTTCAGTTATAGTTTCTGAGGTCATGAGAAAAAATACAAGTTGTCTAACATTCAGGTATGCTTTGGCCTTGGAAATTTGAATTTCTCAAATTTTACCATTTGAATGAGAAGATTATATTCTGGCCCTTCCTTCAAATCATAAGAAATTTGAAAAGCATGCTTAATCTTAGAAAAAGAACCAGCCCTTCTTCTTAGCAGTTCAACAGTGGGTGTTTTTCTACAAGCATATTATGTAAAGGAGATTATACTAATTATACTGATTAGTAGTTATACTAATTACTGATCTATATTTTCAGCATTAATTTCAGTCTGATTTTTACCAGAAACTAAGATCATGTTCTTTCTATGGTTTCATTTATATTTTATTTGTCAGATCATTGTGAAAGTCTGTAAGAATCAACAGAAGTAATTATTTCACATTCAAAGTTGTTTCTTCAAGGCTGTGTTTGTACAGTAATATTCTTGACTGTTTCATAATCTTTTTAAAAATGTTCTATGATAGTAGACATGTCTTTCATTTTTAGGATGAGACTAAGATGTCAGGAGCTCTTCTCTCTCCTTATAACCACAGTTTTAAAGGAAAGACTTATTGTGTTATTTTCATTTTATTCCTTATTTATCTTGTATTTCAGAACTGTTTTGAAAGTATTTTGGTTTTATATTAGAAACCCATTGGCTTAATATTTCTTATCTAATTCTGCATAATACCAATTTCTTTCAGATACTGTTTGACCAAACCCAAAGATCAATCAAAGCACAGCTTCAAACTTTTGTTAAAGAGTAAGTTAATTTTCAGTTGTAGTGGGGGAACTGTAAAATAGAATTGAAAACCATCTGACCAAATGGGATGGTGAATCTTTATGGAAAATTTCTAGACATAAATTGACAAGTTTGTATTAAAGTTTGTAAAAAAATGAAAATCCCCCAAATCAAGGAGGTTTTAGATCCAGCTGCAGAAATATAGAAATAGTGTGAGTTAATTGCATGTTGCCATTCTGTAAGCTTAGGGGAAAAAGCTGCTTATCAAAGCTTTCCCTCAGTAAGCATAAGATGCTTTTTTTTAACATTTCAATTTCATCCTTTCCTCAAGAGAAATACAGAGAATCTGCCGTCATACTTCGTAGGATTTCCATTTGATTCAAGTAATTATTAAAGAATATGAAAGGAAAGAAACTAGATGTAACAGTCATGAGCATGGTCTTTCTGTGTGTCTTTAAAACACTCTTCACAGTGTTTAATACTTTGGAATTCATTTGTTATCCATCTTTGTCTTTAGAGACATTAGGAAATTTAAAGATGCAAAGAAACAGTTTGAGAAAGTTAGTGAAGAAAAAGAGAATGCTCTAGTGAAAAATGCCCAAGTTCAAAGAAATAAGCAACATGAAGTAGAGGAAGCAACCAATATTCTGACTGCTACAAGAAAATGTTTTCGACACATAGCTCTGGATTATGTTCTTCAGGTAAGTGCAGATACAAAAGTTATTTTTGAAAACCATCTGCTATGTCTAGTTGATATCTGTCCTTGAGAAGGTCGTGGTGTAAGCTTCTCGGAAGCTCTCAAGATACAGTGAAAAAGGAGTAACTTTGGCTGCAAATAGTTTATTTTTAATGAAATCTGAGCAAAATTAATTTACTGGATTCTTATTGCTTACTGCTTTGCTATTCAGTGCTGTTGCTGTGATGATAATGCAGTTTTCAATGTGAACATGAATTTTGGAAAAGCAGTATTTGCTTGCTTAGGTTAAATATACCTGGTGAGTTGGCTCTGCAGATCTAGTTCCTTACAGACTTAAAGTAAAAACTGTAGCCTAGCTTAGGAAATACAAATTTCCAAAATAATTCTGATACAGAATGTTGGTCAGCTGTTTGCTTTGAGTTTTGTTTAACAAATCCCACTTGTCTAGAAGCTTAGTAGTTTGGCACCATGCCACAGGGGAAATCAAGAACATAACTACTGGTTTGCTTTTTGTTCTGGATCTCCAATAAAATTGTTGAGAGTTGTCCTTTTGTCCTACTACTTTGAATCTTAAGAAATAATAATAATACATTTTTCTGTCAATACTTAGAATTAATCTGTTTCATACTTTCCCACAACTACAGCAAGACAGGTTTATTGCAACTTAGATGGTGTGAGGGGTTGGGTGCCCCTGAATGGATCTGAGGTTCTCCTGTGAAAAAACACAGAATTCCAGTTTAAAATCATGTTGGTTTTGTTTTAGACATCATCCTCTGTATTTGTGACAGTCCAGTCAGTTATTTAACGTTCAGTTAACTGTTCTTTAGCCTGCATGTGTTATCTGTGAAGTGGAATTGGATCTGATCAGCCCAGGTACATGCATAGATCGAGTGGTCAGTGGTCAACACTTGACTCATGCCTTTTGAACGTGAAGGACAATGTTCATTTCATTGTTTAAAATGTCATGTGAATTATGTTCCGCTTGATTATTTGTATGAACATAAAGTAGTAATGGGGTGAGGGAGGGAAGCTGGCAGTTGTTACTATAGGCCAGTTCCCTATCTGTGCATTGAACTGCAGGTTGTTTGCCTCATGGAATTTGTATGCTCAAAGGATGAGCATATTTTGAACAAGTAAGATGCATTTAAGGTAAC
Source organism: Florisuga fusca (assembly GCA_038090715.1). Lineage (NCBI taxonomy): Eukaryota > Metazoa > Chordata > Aves > Apodiformes > Trochilidae > Florisuga > Florisuga fusca. Next base: position 175,440 of record JAAWXA010000032.1, read on the forward strand.
AGGGAAATGTTTCAGCATCACTTAATTCATGCAGACAAAAATTAGTTCAGCTTTAGGAATTCTTTCTACCTGGGTTACTCTTCTGAAAAAGAGACTTTACTACTATGGTCTCTCTGTTACTATGTTAGCTCTGAACTCCGGGGTTTTTTGTTTGTTTTTCTCACAAGCCCAAGGTTTATTTTATACAAACAGATTTAACTATTCTTGCTGCAGAAGGTTTTAAAAAATTCAACTGTTCAGGTTTTGTAGGTACAATCTGGTTTTGATTATAGTTCAGTAAGTTTGTTTATTTTGCTGGAATGTTAAACTGACAGAGGGGTGTTAAATTACAGAATCAAGTATGTTTCAGCTAAATGGGGCTTTTAAAGTAAAATCTGTAGTTCTGGATAACAGCCTTAAAGATTAGGGGACAAAGAAGATAGAGGAACTAGGTAATGCAAAAAATCAGTTATTTTTTTCTATGTAGCACTGAATTCTTGAAGTTCTCGGGTAACACCATTGGTCAGTGACTTTAGTTAGCTTGGACATGCAAATATATATAGGAATTACTTGTTGAAGCTATTATGATCTTGCTTGTTCCAAAGCCTGGGGTAAATCCCAGTTTGGGTACACTTCAACCAAAGTCAGTCTGAGGGGAAAAATGAACAATCCATGTCCTTTTCTGTCCTTGGAAGGAGACAGCAGCTGTGCTGGGTGCAGCTTCTTCAAGAAACTGGTGAGCTGTGCTAGTTCAGAACTGTCAGAGTATATTGAAATATCTAGAATTCAGTCTCTTGGAAATTGGTGCCAATTTTCTTTGCTTGAAAGGTGTATTGTATTACTTCTAGCTAGCACATGATGGCTTGTATTTACCCTGCCATTAAAAGGAAGGTGATCATCACTGGGAAATTCTAGCTTCACAAGCTTTCTGATTGCATCACTTGAACATCATGACAAAATTAGCATGCATCTTCTTTTTAAAGAAGTGCTTTGTGAAGTCTGATACTGGATTCTGTTCTTCCAGTGGTTTTAGGCTTTGATATGGTTGTTTGGTAGTAATTTGTAGCTTACTGCTGTGGAGATCATTTGGATAAAATCATTTGCACTTTTTTTTCTAGATCAATGTTCTTCAGTCTAAAAGGAGAGCAGAAATCTTAAAATCGGTAAGACTTTATTCTTCTGTGTAGAAAATAGTTAAATAATCTGAAATAAAAAATGTGACTGCAAAGCAGTGTATTAAAAATTTAGTCCTTTGACTTATCAAAATATTACCAGTGCATTTGGTGCTTTGGTGACAGTTTGGTCTCTACTATAACTGGGCATAGATGCCTGTTTTTGGCAATCCTCTTGGCTCAGGTTTGAACATTTGCACTAATGTTGACTCTTTGGTATGTGTTTCATGGTTAAAACAGAACTTTGCCAAGAGTTCTGCTGTTTAGGTTTGTTGTATTAATTTATCAACAGTAAGTACTCACAATCTATAATCAGATGGATTCAGCTTTTTCTACAAAAATGGTGGTTTTATGTAAATAGCCTGTTGTAATATCAGATAGCATACCAAAGCATACTGTATTTCTGATTAATATACAGTGATATCTGCATGCTGATTCTCTTCTGATTGTATTCCCTTTTCTGCTTATTATCTCTGTGGAACATACAGTGAGGTAGAGACTGCCAAATTAAATGGCACTTTTCTTTCAAAGTTCTAAAGCTGCATTCCAAAGTCCCATAACTTCCTGAATTCCTTGAAATAACAAAAACTTCAGCTAAAGTACAGCTTTATAGCTACTTCACAATCTGCTCTGCATCTTCCCAACTGGTTTTCTTTTTTAAGACTGAACAGTCTTCTCAACTATGTTAAAAAAGGTTATGATTTTGGATCACTAGTAAACATATTCTGTAGCCACTCACTAACCTAAGTCCTAGTTAAACAGGATATAAGAAGTTTCAGGTAACATGAATTAATTTTCTTCCCTGAAGTAGATTTGGGTTTTTTAATGGAGTTAATCCTGTTAACTGATTTGAAATTTTTTTGACTTGATTCTTTGTTGCCTTTATCATAGATGTCTATTTACATTAGAAGCTCTGACATTGATGTAAAATGTCCAGAACACAGGAGAGCAGAAATTAATGCTAGAATTGGTTTAGTTTTTTTCACGTGGATTAGTTAAGTGATGTATTTGTCATAACTGAAATATCTGTCATTTTAAAAATACACTTCTTTCTTTCTAGATGTTATCATTTATGTATGCACATCTGGCTTTTTTCCATCAAGGCTATGATCTTTTTAGTGAACTTGAACCCTACATGAAAGATCTCGGTGCACAGGTAACTAATTACTTCAAATATTCATAACTATTTGCTGGAATGGATGAAAACTTGATATATGCATACGTGTCAGATATGTTATTCACCAAAAAGGGAGCTGTAGTGATAAATGTAAAGTTTAAAAATACACTATAAGTGGTTTGAATGAAAACAGAAACTGAAAGTTACCTGTTTACTGAAGTTAATAGTAACATTGGGATTTACATACTGTAGTGCTATTTGAGGTTCTCTAGGGTATTCAGAAGTCTGGATTGATTTGTTTTAAATTTTTGTATATATGATCCATACTATAAATATTTTTAACAATAAGAAGAGATTTTTTTCCTTCTACTTGTATGTATTATTTACTGCATGAATTATGCAGGTTGCCAAAAATAAAATTTGTTAGCAACTTCAGACCATAAAACAGAAGTCTGATTTTAATAAGTAGCAGAAAACTGAGGTCACACACGTCCAGTTTTCTTGTTTAAGAGCACACTGTTGCAACTTCGGAGTTCTCAGTGAGGGTCTCACAAAAAGTTTAGGTGGACCACAGCCAACTGCACACAGTAGGCATTGAAAATGCAAAATAGATGAAGAACATGCAATGTTCAGCAGATGTCTGTAGTGCAGGAAGAAGACCAGGCAGTGTCTTGAGTTGTTTGCAGTGCCAGTTAAATGGTCCTGGAAATAATTTTGCAGCACCCTTTTTTTGCCTCTGTCAGAGGACTTTCAGCAACTGTGCACTGACTGCAAACCTCTCTATTGCCACTTCCCAACCTGATCTCCAAAACTAAACCAACCCAAATTCTAAGTGTCTTTCCAGGTACAAATCAAAGAAATGACAGTAAACATTTATTTGCATTCCTCTCAAGTAGTTGTCATTGAATGTCTGAGAAATGACATTGTTCTGAGCTGAGTATTCCTGCCACAGCACTGTTGTCATCTTTGTCAGTAAAGCAGATAGGGAACCGTAGAAAACTCCAACCTAAATAGTTATTTTTCTGCTACACTGATCTCCAGTCAGGTTCCTGTGGGTCTTAATTGTACAAACATGTGTGAGGGAGGTGTGTGCGTGCATGTGGCAAGCAAGTGATGGAGCTGATGAGCCAGGCTGCTTGAGCTGGGGCTGCCATCAAGAAGGGAAGTGACTACAGCTACAGCCTTCGTGTCTGGTGTAATAGTGGCACCTGAACCTTTCAAGTGCCACTATTACACCAGACACGAAGGCTGTAGCNAGACAGACATGAAAGATCTCGGTGCACAGGTAACTAATTACTTCAAATATTCATAACTATTTGCTGGAATGGATGAAAACTTGATATATGCATACGTGTCAGATATGTTATTCACCAAAAAGGGAGCTGTAGTGATAAATGTAAAGTTTAAAATACACTATAAGTGGTTTGAATGAAAACAAACTGAAAGTTACCTGTTTACTGAAGTTAATAGTAACATTGGGATTTACATACTGTATTGCTGTTTGAGGTTCTCTACGGTATTCAGAAGTCTGGATTGATTAGTTTTAAATTTTTGTATAGATGACCCATATTATAAATATTTTTAACAATAAGAAGAAATTTTTTTCCTTCTACTTGTATGTATTATTTACTGCACGAATTCTGACTGCAAACCTCTCTATTGCCACTTCCCAACCTGATCTCCAAAACTAAACCAACCCAAATTCTAAGTGTCTTTCCAGGTACAAATCAAAGAAATGACAGTAAACATTTATTTGCATTCCTCTCAAGTAGTTGTCATTGAATGTCTGAGAAATGACATTGTTCTGAGCTGAGTATTCCTGCCACAGCACTGTTGTCATCTTTGTCAGTAAAGCAGATAGGGAACCGTAGAAAACTCCAACCTAAATAGTTATTTTTCTGCTACGCTGATCTCCAGTCAGGTTCCTGTGGGTCTTAATTGTACAAACANGTATAAGAGACAGATGTTACACAGTGCTCCTTACCAGATCAAATAAAAGAATGAACAGCCATTAAAAAATAACCTTGGGTTTCTTGCTCAAATAATCTCAATGAAATGGAAATAGTAACATTGGGATTTACATACTGTATTGCTGTTTGAGGTTCTCTACGGTATTCAGAAGTCTGGATTGATTAGTTTTAAATTTTTGTATAGATGACCCATATTATAAATATTTTTAACAATAAGAAGAAATTTTTTTCCTTCTACTTGTATGTATTATTTACTGCACGAATTATGCAGGGTGCCAAAAATAAAATTTGTTAGCAACTTCAGGCCATAAAACAGAAGTCTGACTGCAAACCTCTCTATTGCCACTTCCCAACCTGATCTCCAAAACTAAACCAACCCAAATTCTAAGTGTCTTTCCAGGTACAAATCAAAGAAATGACAGTAAACATTTATTTGCATTCCTCTCAAGTAGTTGTCATTGAATGTCTGAGAAATGACATTGTTCTGAGCTGAGTATTCCTGCCACAGCACTGTTGTCATCTTTGTCAGTAAAGCAGATAGGGAACCGTAGAAAACTCCAACCTAAATAGTTATTTTTCTGCTACGCTGATCTCCAGTCAGGTTCCTGTGGGTCTTAATTGTACAAACATGTGTGAGGGAGGTGTGTGCATGCATGTGGCAAGCAAGTGATGGAGCTGATGAGCCAGGCTGCTTGAGCTGGGGCTGCCATCAAGAAGGGAAGTGACTACAGCTACAGCCTTCGTGTCTGGTGTAATAGTGGCACTTGAAAGGTTCAGGTGCAGGTGACTCTGTCCTTAGTTATGCCTTTTGTTCTTTCACATCCTTCTGTTTTGGGTTGTAATTGTCGAACCATAGTGTTTTGATAGCATAGGATGTGTGTCCTGGACTTTTGGAGAAGAGAGGGTAGGGAGAGGAGACAGAATACAAGTTAGTAGTGGCTTATGCTACCAGCTGGGTGTTACTGTTTCCATTTCATAGAGATTATTTGAGCAAGAAACCCAAGGTTATTTTTTAATGGCTGTTCATTCTTTTATTTGATCTGGTAAGGAGCACTGTGTAACATTCATTTTGGTCCTGGTATCATAGCAACTGAAGGAGTTAAATTTAGAAAATCTGAACCTGAGAATGTTTAAAATATATTGCAATTGGAGATAGACCCTAAAGTTAAAGGACTTGCTGAATTATTCTGTTGTGGTAGACCTTGGCATGTAAGTAATGGATATTTTTGTGTGACCGAAACACTTGTAAACAGCTTATGAAAGTTGAACAGTCAATGGCTTTGTAGTGTGTATTGGTTGAAGCTTCTGCCTTTAGCAGGTCAGACAGAAATTATGTTGTGATATAAAACAGGGATTTAGTAGCTTTTCCTGATAATACTGTTGGATTCCTTCTGTTGGTCAGTAAGTTTTCATTCCCAGGTAATTTTTGTGTATGATCTTAATTACGAGTTTTAACAGCACCTGAAGATTGAAGTTGAAGTGATCTTAAATAATATAGTGATCTTAACATTTTTAAATGTTTTGCATTTTCAAAATAACTGGTTTACATGACAGAACCAGATTAAGCAGGGTAAGATTATTACTTGAATCAAATCATTGTAGGGTAATCTTAATAGCACACAAGCGTAATATAATCCTTTTCATGGAAATTACTGTATTGGGCACTTCTCATGTGAAATGCACTGTTAGCTTAAAGAGAAACTATTTGAGTTTTCATTCTGAGATGACTCTTCAAAGAGGTATGAGTTTTAGTCTCAGTTCTCTACAGAATACAACCTGTAGCACTATATCTTTGTAAAAATATATTTACCAGTAAATGCAGTATTTTGAAAACCTAACTTTTTGAAGACTACTCACTAGTGGTGTAATGATTGGGGTTTTCCTAGTTTAGTTATGTGATTGTCCACATCTCTTGATAGTTGTATGCTGTTGGTCTTTTTTAAGACAGTTGATGTGCTGCTCACCTGAGTGAAAAGAAGAAACTCTGGTCTGAGTTTGGAAACTGGAATGATTTCATGCTGTCTTAACAGTTAAAAAAGTGAATGGTGAAATGAGTTGCTGTTAAGAACTTCCTTTTGGCACTTACGTTGTGCTAAATGTATCCTCAAAGGCTTTTATTTAAATAAATAAGTGATAATCGCCCTTAACATGGCTACTTTCTCTTTTGTCTAGCACAAAGGAGGTTGGAGGAAGATTTTTTTGTGTTCAGATCCCCGAGTCTGTGATTTTAGTAAAAACTTCATTCCTATAAAGTCTTGAGCAGCAGGTGAACCAGTTCTCATCTTTATCACAACAGAACTGTTTTTCCAAGGTTCTTGGTGTGGAACAGTCCTTGAGTAATGACAGTCCAGTCCAGTCTCCTGTTTTAGAGACTCTTGCATAAAGGCATGGAAGTTCTGGTGTAGTCATTGGAGCCAGAGAACTGGTTCACCTGCTGCTCAAGACTTTATAGGAATGAAGTTTTTACTAAAATCACAGANGGGGGGGAACAAACTAAGAATTGGATCCAGATGTCCCAACTCTCTGGCTTCTTAATTGTTGGAGACTGTCTCCAGGTGTAAGAGCCAGTTATTATGCCCTTTTTCTCTCATATCATCTCAAGCAGGGGAAATACAACAGTGGGGAAAATGACCAGAGCTGGCTCTTGCTTGTGGTTATGAGAGTGGGTGGAGGCAATCTTATTTGTGTGTGAATTAGAGGTTCTGTTAGTCATACTGTGCCCTCTGCCACGTGGCTGTCTTCAGCTGGCAAACAGCTGTTGCACACTGTTCCTGGCCTCCTTGTTCCAGGCCTGGAGTAAAATGAGGTCTGTCCCACAGATCTGAGGCTTTGGGCTGCCCGCTGCGTTCAGCATAGCAAAGGAAGTCAGTGGGATGCTGTGACTGGGGTTAAGAGCAGTCTAAGGTTACGTGCTGGATAAGGGAGGAGCTCATCAGATTCCATAGTGTCACCAAGCTAACGTCTTTTCAGACAGCATCTGCTCACCCACTTTACCATATTTTATTTAAGCATCTGGAAAAAAGTTGAGAGGCGAGGGGAAACAAACAGAGAAACAACCCAAACCAGAAGCCTTACAGTTTTACAGGATATATTACATTTCCTGCCTTTTTTTCCTTTTGGTTTTAAAAGGAAGAAGTTTGTATGTGGTACTATAGATGTGCTTGCTGCACATTTCTGATAGTGTCTTTTTATTCACAGTCTTTGAAAGGATGGTGACTTAAATTCTTCCTGTTGTGACAGTTTCTTTTGCAAAATCATGTTGTGATTTCTGCAGCTAGAAACTGTTTCAATATCTCTGCCTAAGATTTAAGGAAACTTGTTCAAATACTGCTGTCGACCTGATCAAAACTATCAATAAAAAGCCTGGTTCAGGCAGTTCCCTGCCTTGTGGAGGGGAAAAATCCCTAGCATTTGCTCCTTCTGGTTTTTTGCTGCTGCACAGGCCAGGCAGCCAGCAGGAGCAGCTAAACCATGAGTCATTCTCTTCAGAGACTGAGCACCAATGCGGTACGGAGTTGCAGATGCTTGGCACCATGCTGTTCTTTCAAACATCTCTTCTAAGGCTCACAAGAAATGTACACCTTTCATAGAGGTTAATTCAGGATGGTAGTGCAGTGCTTTAAACCAGACTTCAGTGGTTATTCAAGGTAAACACTTTATGGCTAGCAAAGTAATTTTACTATGCAAATAAAACTCAAGTCATACAATGTCTAGACATAATGTGTTCTTTTTTGTCAGCATTATGAAAGCTACCAAGCCAAATTTCTCTTTAGATAAAGATCCAATTTTCTGTTTCTCTTTACAGCTGGATCAGTTGGCTGTAGATGCTGCAAAGGAGAAGAGAGATATGGAGCAAAGGCACTCCACTATTCAACAAAAGGTACTTCACGGAATGTAAATGCAGACTGCACACATATTTTTGTGTCTCTGGTATCTCTCCCCAGCAGTGCATGTCTACATTGGAACTGTGAGGGCTGGTGCCTTTAATGCAGAGAAATAGACTTACACATCATTAAGTATAGCATTGGATTGCAGATATAAATTTTGTATTACATAACACAATATTATGTTTAGTTTTCCCTGAAGCATAAATAGAACACTATCATGTATTTGCATGCAGGAATTCTACATTTCATTAGAACTCTTAATCCCTATTACATCTTGGATTCAATATAGATGTAAAAGTTTATCTTTCCTTCCTGTGTGTCTATAGCAGAGGTGTACATGCTGTACAGTCTGTCAGTCATTCATATGTATCACTTTCTTTCTGGACCATGCCAAATACAAGTGCAGCACTTGGAGGTAGTGTGGTAGGTGCTATTGCATGTGAGGAATAAAACTAAACTTTTTCAAAGGCTGTCTAATGTATGGTGTTCAACAAATACAAAAGTGGTAATGTTAAATTGCTAGTTTTTCCTGAAAGTTTGTATATGCAACAATTCTTTTTTTTATTATTTTTTTGCTTGTTGAGAAAAATGGAAATACTTCATGTTATGGGGGGAATGATGTTTGTTTGGAGGTTTCAGAAGCTCTAGACCACTATTGGTTTTGCAGGTATAATGCTAAAAGTTAAGAATATTTCCACTGAACTCTCTGGTAGTCTAATACTGCAGGTGCTTCTGAAAGGGCTAGGTACCAGTTGAAAGGTATTGCAACAGTTTTTACTCTCATTCAAATACATTCTTAATCTGTTCAGCATAAATTTTAAAAAAGCTTAATGTAGATGAAATCTGAAGAATAAATAAATTCAGGAATGAAAACATACTAATATGCTAATTTAGGTAGCCTTAGTAGGAGTAAACAATGTGAAAAGGTAAAATTTTTGGTTGCTGAAAATTCCTGCAGGAGTTGGTGGGATGGGAGCATTGGTGGGATTAACAGCATTAGGATTGGTGTTAGTGTGACAGTGAGCAGACAGGGGGATGGGTTGTAGGGCAGCACTTGATGTGCTGTATTTGTGGGCAGTAGAGATAATAATTTGTTACAGTGAATTATGGTCATTGCTGTTGCCAGAAGTGTTTACAGTCTCTGCTTTTATTTCAAATGCTGCCTAAGGCTGCTTTACAGGTAAACTTTCTAATAATATCAATGGTTATTGAAACTTACAAGCAACATGAAACTTTATGAGCTCTGCATGTAGTATAAACATTGTTGGTTTCTATTACAAATGGTGGTCACCATAAGGTTATTTATATATTGTCATCCAGTTAAAATAACGAACAGTTTTGTGCCATCTCAAAAAATAATCAGAGCAGTCAGATTGTGTTGTATGTTGTTTAGCTAAACTTCTGTGCTTCAAGTTGGATAATGGTGTCTCCTGTCCTTATTGGTGAGGTCATGGGTGCATTGTTTTGTGCTGATGATGACTGGAATAATGCATCTAGGCTTTGGAGGGCATGCTTTGTTGCAGATTCCTTAGAGCTTATCAAATAATTTTCTTGATTTCTTACTCAAATTGTCTTTTTTTTTTTTTATGTACCTCCTATTTGATTTTTTTTCCAACCTCCCCACCAAATTTGTTTCCAGCTCATCAGGATTTCATAATCTTTAACTGCCTTATGCCTTGGATCTTGTTCTTTGTATCATTGTTTGTCACTGGGTCAACCTGACCAGGACTGCAGTCTTGTCTGTTCTCTTTTCATGGCTTATAATATTGCTTTCTATGGGGCTGCCTCTTAGGCATATGTTCCCAAGTCTTCCAGTGCCAAATCCTTCCATGTTTTGTAACTACTGAAATTTCTGCTTTTTGTGTTCAATATTCCATGAAATATATATGAATTTAATATACTGAAGTTTTAATCTAATGCTTCAGAATGATGCCTTTTCTTCATTGTGTGGATAAAGAACAGTTCCTTTTCTGAAATGTATAGGTAAGTGCACATGTGCACACACCTACCCACCCACTACCTATGTTTGCATATATGTGCATATGCATGCAGAATAATTGCACTAATTTAATAACTCATCTCACTTTATTGTCATCATCCAATTTAATTAGGCTGTTGTCTGAGAGACTAATACAGAAGTCATGGAAGGGCTTGGTCACCACTATTTCTTTTTTAGGAGGATCTTAGGTTTTTTTGGTTTTTTTGTTTGTTCTATGTTCTATTTACTCAGTAGTTAACCAGGAACCATTTTTTAAAGTAAGAAATTATTTTTCTGTATTAATCTGTAGTAATATATAGTTTGAACTAATCTAGAAATTTCATTTTAATTTTGGGCACTTTAAAAGGGAAAGATTCATGACAAAAAAGTGATGTCACAGTGTCAGTACCACTTAAGACTTGTAATTCTTGTTTTGCAAGCAGTTTGCAGCCCATTGCTGTAGGACAATGTTGAACTAGGAAATAATTTTAAAATTGGTTGGACCCATAAAGAACATTGTGGCTTTTCAGTTTTGTGACGAAGCTAGTGTTTCATTCTAACATTCTTTCTATGTTTGTCTTGAATTTCAAGTAGTTTTGTTGTATCCAACTCCCTTTTTCATTAAAAAGAAAAATCTTCATCCGAAGAACTGCTCAGGAAGCAGCTGGAGTCAGAAAGATTTTTTTTATATTTTTAACATTTTGAGTAAACAAGGTGATAAGGAAACCAGATGCTACCACAGTCATAAAGCAGGCATAAACCAGAGCTGCTGTTGAGGAGTCATGCAAACTAATTCCTGTCTCAAAAACCCAAGATGTGCCTGTGTTTCAAGTGACTTGTATGCTCAGTGACTCTTTTGCATTCTTTCACTTTGCCTTGGACTGTAAACTTTATTTGTGTCTGTTGTTGTGTTAAGCCCTTCCTCAAGGGACTGTCAACTTAAGCATGACTAACACCTCTCTTGCTGATTGGATGGGAATGGAAACAACTTTCTAAACAGCAGGGAGGTTGCACAATTATTGTCTCCTGTTTGTATATCCTGGAGTAAGCTTTCAGATTTAGCTTTGATTTTGTTTTTTTGTTTTTTTTTTTTTAGTACTTGCTCCCCTGTTTACCACCTTTTAAAAACCTTTTCGTATTCTGCTTCTTGAAAGTAAAAACACTGAGTTCAGTGTTGAAATGCTGATACTCACAGTCCTTGAAGATTTACTGGTAAAATGTCTTCAGTAGCTTTCATGGCCTGCTAGTTATCTTCATATTTGAAGTAAATAAAAAACTTTGCTGCTGAAAACCATGGGAGTTTGTTTTAATAACAAGAAAATTCTATGTAGAGACAAGGAAAGTATACAGGCTAGTAAATTATTCCAGATGTGTGATAAATCAATAAGTTGATACGAAAAGTCATCCACTGAAATACTTTCAAGAGTAGTAAACTGTGACCTACCAGATTAGTATAAATTTGGAATGTGAAAGTTGTTTTTCCATTGCCAGCTGGTTTGCTATCCCTCATGGATATTTAAAGACAGAAAAATAAAGGGCATGAAAGCACCCGGTATGCTTCACTTGTGCAACCCACTTCTACTTGTTTTTCCTCTGCTAGCTGTCCAACCTTGAGAGATGTGTATCAGAATAGAAGCCATAGATTTTCCTTCAAATCTGAATGAAATGTGTGATATAGCACTTCAGTTTAATGTTCATAATAATGGCTTAGTTTTCTTAGTTCTGATCAGGTAAAACATAATTGAGTCCCAATTATTTCCTAATTAGGAAATTGTTTAAAGTTCAGATTTTATCAGCTGCTTCTTTGCTTAAGGAATACAAAATTCTGAATCACAGAGTGGCTGGGTTTGTTAACATGTGATTGTCTTAGGACACTGGAAAGATATGGATGTCTTTCTCTCCACCCTCTGATTATTTCTTGGTGATTCACTGAACTTTTCCATGAGCCAGGATAAAAATAAACTATAATATGACTGATTTTCTCATTTTCTTTGATTGTAAAATACCTAAGACTGTAAGATCAGACAAGGCTTATCTTGTTCCTTTTTCTACTTTTATCCTTTGAATTGAAATGAAGTGTATTTCTTTTTTCATCTTTCACCTGATGGCAACTTTATCAATGAGGTTTTTAGGGATAAAGCATATGGAAGCTTTACTCTCTCCCTAGTAGGTGTCTGATATGTATCATTAGCAAAGTGTTAAACACTTGTCTGTGTACTTCTGTGCCTTTGCTCTATAAAGATGGAAAGCAGTCAGTGAAGCCAATGAAAATGTCTCTACATACACTTTGTGAGGGAAGCTCAGAATTCCAGACAATTTGAAGTGAGAGCATGGCATGATAAATGATCCAAAAGGAGTTGTCTTGTCTTGGTTGTAAATGTCTTCACTGGAAAGGACAGTTGGGTTTTCCACAGCAGTTCTCCAGACCTGAGGGAAAATGTGATTGCATGGTAGTTTGGACAGAAAAGACTGAGGGAATGCATGTTGTCTTTTACCAGACAAGGAGTAGCAGGCATCACTGAGGCAGGAAAATGCAAATCTTTAGCAGGTTTCATTATGTTTGGGAGCTGGTAAGTTAGAACAATTAATTTACCTGGGGGGGGAGAGTTAGGGTGGTGGTGTTGGGTAGGAGGGGGCATGTGACACCAGCATGTCCAAATTTGTACATTTTGGGTTGGTTTTTGTGGGTGTTTTTGGTTGGTTGGTTGTTTTTTTTTTCATGGGATAAGAAAAAAACAAACCAGAAGGGACTTAGAACACTTTAAGAATGTTTGTGTATGCCATATAAGTTGTGAAATACTAAGTTAAAGTTGTACTCTGATATTTGGCTATGTTTGCTTACATGAAGACATTAATGTTCAGCATGTTCTGATCTATAGAAGAGGCAGAAAATAAAAATCATTAAATGCCAGATAAGAAATGCACAGATTTGTGATTTTTGAGAAGCTTGTATTTTCAACCTATATGTTTATTTAATCAGTGTATGTTAATGATACAATAGTGCCATTTTCTTTGGTCCTCTTTTATACTGAACTTCTGCCACTGAATTATTAAAAATCTACCTAGAGTTAACACTTCAAATTTAGCAAATCTCTTCATTTACTGTGAGTAATTTTATAGAATTTGGTACTGTACTGGCCTGGGAATGTAAAGGCTCTATTTCGGAATATGTAATCATTTCATTGTCTTTAAACTTTGATTGGGCCAAACCATCTGCAAATAGAAGAGAAATTGTGTGCAGGCTGGAATATTACTAAGGGCTAATGTATTGGTTTTGAAGCTGATAATTTTTTTTTTTGTTATAGCCTTTTTTTCCCAGAGATGCAGAAAAATTCCTAAAGAGCAAGGTTCAAAACAGATACAGGCATACTTTTCACCTGAAGCTGATGTTTGCAATTTACACAAACTACCTGTTGAAGGCATGGTAGAGTGAGATTTCATGATGTCCTGCATCTTCAGCATTTAACCTGTTTGTTTTGAAAGTTTATTTTCAGTGATACATCTCTTCTGACCAAGTTAAGGGCAAGGAGCTGCTTGTTGCTAGACTACTTCAAGGATATATTTTACTAATAGTGAAATTAAATAGTATTAGGTATATTATTCTTACCTCTGGACATGGCTTTTGATGTAATTTCGTGTGTTTTTTTACATGCCTCCCTAGCAGCTGTTAGCATCCCACTCACTGAATACCTGCACTCTGTAGCTCCCTTGGAAGAGTCTGTGCTGTTTCAGATGAGATCTGAAAGCAAATAATCACCCCATGAGTTACTACTTAGTCTACTCTACCTTTTCTGAAGATGTAAAGGAGTTAAGCTTTCTAAAAATTGTAAACCTGTTAGATGTTCTTTTTTGTTATTAGATTGATGGAAATGCTTATTCCCTTGCCCTACTTATAGTTTCATATTCCTGTCTAAGATTATAGAGAGAAAAATGCTGCTAAGCTCTTACCATTGCCAGCATCCTGACAGCTTGAATTTAGAGAGAACTGATAGGATCATCTTTATGTGGTTACTTGTCTTCCCAGTATCCTGCACACTTGTCACAGAGCTGAACATAATACTAAAGCATGACTGGCTCCACATAGTTGTCTGCAACAGACTGCAATTGCTTTCCAGTTTTGACTCCTAACTCACATTGCTTCTTTTCCTCTACCTTGCTCTCTCCTTTATTGGAGTATAAGTGAGACTGAGCAGATGGCTGAAGCATCAGATGTGCTGTCAGTAACCTTTGCCCACTACTTGCCCATAGAGATCACCAATAACTGAGCAAGAAATTCCTTGTGTGTAGGTACAGAAAAAAATTTCAGCATTCTGGTGCATTGGAATGCTTTCATAAAAATGCTTTTTAAAAAAACTTTCTGGGGTTTAGAGTCATGGCTTGGCTCAGAAGTGTTGCAAACAAAACATTATTCTGAGATGTTTTTTACATTAATGCCAGTATTTGAAGCTTTATTTGAAAGTGCAATGTTTTTCTTGTCTTATTCCTTTGTACTAGGATTATTCCAGTGATGATGCTAAACTAGAATACAATGTAGATGCAGCCAATGGTATTGTTATGGAAGGTTATCTATTTAAGCGAGCCAGCAATGCCTTCAAGACTTGGAACAGGTAATTATCCAGAACTTCTGTTTACTAGCTTAGTAAGATACTGCTTTTTAAGATAAATACTGGTCTGACTTACGAAACTCACTGATGCCACACTTTTGACAGAGCATTTGGATGACTGTTAATTAATGTAGAGATGGCACTTCAAAGGTGTTTTCCCTTATTTTCTGTCTTGGTTGCTTGCAAGCCTTTTTTCTAGGAGTATATTTTAATCTGGAGAAGTCCTATGTATGGAAAGCTTGCTTTGTGTGTAGTCCAGGTCTGTAATTGCATTTTGGCCTTACTTTGGGGTTGAAACAGCAAATTTTATGATTGTACACAATGAGCATATGTGAATCTATATGCTGGGGAAATAAGTGTTAGAAAATTAAGTAAAATGGAAGCTTTACAACCATGGAAAGGAGGGAAACACAGGGAGGGATTAGAATTTTTTTTCCTGAAAGATAAACATGTAATTGTTACCCTTTCCAATTCCTGTCCTGTGCAGTGGACTCCTGCTTAGTAGTTTTAGTGGTCCTTTTGGAAATTCAAATTATATCACTAGTCATGTATACTGTATATTTTACTATTGTTTAAATATTTTTCTCCCCGAACAGGATTTCATTTGCACTTCCAAGACTTCTTTTTTGTCAGGGAAACACTATATATGCTGTAGTATTTACAGTGTAGTTGGATACAGTTATTTAAATTAAAGTTCATTTGTTGTGATACAGAGCTCTTTTTACTGTCTTGTGCTCAGCAATTTTTGCAGGAATGCTTCTGTTAAACTGTTTAGTGTGATTCAAGGTTCTCTTCCAGCCTTAATATTCTGTAATTCCTTGAGCATCTTGGACCATCACAAGTCCATATAACAAATTGGGATTCCTTTCTTTAAGTTCTTAGACTGTTGCAAAGGCTCATAGTGTCAATGAGGCTCTGGCTATATTTTCAAGTCATGTGCAACGAGTGTAAGGGGTTTTGCTTTGGACTGTTTGTAGTCTAGTCCTGATTATTCATCTGTATCTTCTAGGTTAGTTTAATACAAGCAGAATTTAATCCAAGCAAAATTCAGAGTACTCCAAGGCAAATGTGCAAGGCACCAAAGGACAGCTGAGGGACACAGAGTGTATGCCTCAAAAGTACATTCCTGGTCTGAAGTGAAACATCAGTTTGAGCACACTGCAGTAGCAGGGCAGGAGGTGGCCCTTCACTGGGTTATCAGAAGGTTGAAAGGGTTCTTTTTGCAAGGTGTTTGGCAGGATTGACTGCAGCCTCTTGATAAGTGACTGGAGGCAAAACTCCAACTAGTCTCTCTGGGTCCTTTTCAGTAGCATCAAGACCTTGCTCTGTAGGGAGGGAGCAGGACAGGAGTGTGGAAAGGCAGCTGAGAGACAGGTGGCTTCATACCTAGTAATACTGTACATGTATCTTACCTTAGGGTGGTTAGGGAGTAGAATTCAATAAAAACCACCTCTTGTATGTTGGAAATTTAAGTGGACCCAAAATAACTATGGAAAAGTCATAATTAAATCCAGGTACCCAATAGCATTCCTTTAGATTAAGTTACAGGCTTGAACACATAATGGAATTCTTAAGTACTCTTTTAAGACTGAATTAAAGGCACCAAATGCCATTGCAGTTACCACTATTGATGTATGCTTGCCAGATTTAAAAAAGAGAAAAGGAAACTGTACAATGGATTTTGTCTCTGATACACACCAGTATGATTCTAGCTAAAAATTAGATAACTGTGATACTTCTTGCATGTATTAGTCAGTGAATCCATGGGCACCAGTGTGGATTATGCTGGGAAAAGTCTGGTTGCTCTGAGAGAAAAAAACAAAACTGTATATTACAGCCCTTCAAAGGGGAATAAATCAGTTCTAATGAATCAAACTTGTTTTGTTTACAGTCCAAGCTAATTTCTTGCTAGGTTGTAGGTTCTTCCTGGAGAAGCTGGCAGCCTGTGTTTAGTCTGAAGACTTCAGTTATTTGGGCTTTTGCCTCAGGTTTCCTGTTCTTGGGTTTCCTGTTCTTCTTCATGACACTGGATTAAGAAATCAAGAGTGTCTGAGCAGGTTACAAACCTAAACAGAAGAGCTATTTGCAATTCCCTGTTATTCTCTTGTGAAAGAGCTGGAAAATTTGCAGCCTCTTTTTATTGTGACTAAATGGATAGTATATAATGTACATGAATATTTCAGATAATATACTTTGGAATCAGAATTATATCCTTATACAGGGAAGTCTTACAGTCAAAGGTATAGAGACATTTTTTGAATGTCTATCTATTTGTGAAGGTAAATCTTACTGTTCACAGTTTTTCTCGAGGCATCAGGAACTGAAATCAGGTGCATTTATTATTGTGCAGCAATAGATGGAAAGTTCTTTTGCTTCCTAGAAATTCCAATGAAAATTAAGTCCATATCATGAAGAAAGATATGCATGAATAAATGTGTGTGGGAAGATAAGCATTTATCATACACTAGTATGTTCCAAGTAGTTTTTAAGTTGGATGCATTAAATGTTTTCCTTTTTAATTCTGCTGTGTTTTCAGATCATGCTGCTACTTTGCTTATTTTGCTTATTTTGCATTTTTCATTCCTTCTCCTCCTTTCCCTTATGTTTTAATCCTACCCCATTTTTTCACATGACAGGAAAAAGCCAGATCACATCAGGTACCAACCAGCTTCTTTTATGCCTTCCCAATGTTTCTTTGGCACGCAAAAAGCTCTTAATTAACCTCGCGTTTAATTTTGATTACTTGCAATGGATGTATAAGTGGCTCAGTCTAAGAAAATAACAGAAGGATTCTGCCTGGGATGCCAGTTTACCTGTGGCTTAACACCTTTAAAAGAATTAGGGAGGTTGAGCTAGTTTTAGCTAAAAAGGAATTGAAACAAAGTTTCTGCACTCAAACTTGGGAGCGTGCAAGATCAGTGTTTAGACTTTTTCCAGCTGAAGTTGCTGAGATTTTTTTGCCAACTGCATTGGAAATAGACATGTGACTTTTAAATGTTGTGCATTCTTAATCACTCTGTTTTATTTGTGTCCTGATAGCAACAAGTGAAGAAAATTGTATTCTTTTGAGAATCATTAAGGGATTCATTTTTTTTATGTAAAATTTGATCTAAATTTTATGTGGTTTTGGAATTACTCTCAGTTCTCAAACTGGAAAATGTTTGTGAGTTAATTTTGTACTGTTTCGTATTTAGCCAGTGTTCTTTTGAATTCTGCAGGTATAAATGATGGAAATTACTCAGTTTCTCAACCCAAGCAGCTATATGTAAGCACTACTGAGTGAGGGAGTGCAAATTACTTTACATTTCCCCTAGTGTGTTTTTTCCTTCACTGTCCTCCTTTCCTGTTTTTGACGGAATGGCACATTTAAAGAGACTTTAATAATGGTCATTACTTCTTGTCCATGTTGCCCAACAGTTTATGAACATTAATTCCTAACACCCTATGGCAGCACTTTGAGTACAGTTATTGTACCTCCATAGTTCCTGCCACTGCTGTGGGTCCCCAGCAGTCTGTTTCCTACAGCAATGAGTGGCTTATTGATGATACTTGGTTAATATGAAACAACTCAAATGTATTGGCCTGAATGAAACTGCTGTGGGGCTGACATGTTGGAGGGGAGTGAGACATATTTTTTCCTCAATAATAAGATAAAATATATAAACTTTCTTTTCTTTTGATGTATACTTTAAAAGTGTAATCTACAAGTTAAACTACATTCCAAACTATTGATCTTTTTCACTAGCAGTTTCTTTAACAAAAATAAATCAAAAACTTCCCACTTTTTGGCTGGACTGGAAATTTGTTTTAAACAGTTTTAATTTCTCGAGTAGGAAAAAAGGGACTGGAGTACTTTGAAAACTTCTAGATTAGGCTTTAAAGGTGACACAAACTTGGTTTACCATTTGTGTGATTACTTCTATCCCATTGATTAGATAGGATCTTATTTGCTTCATAGCTTAAATATCTGTAGAACAATTGAAACATTGCATTAATGAAGTTAATTACACTAGGTCATTATTAGGGATTTACTCCTTTGCATGATAACTTGGGGCAAGGCTGCATTTAGGCATTGATTTTAATATTTTAGTACAATGTTT
Organism: Florisuga fusca; assembly: GCA_038090715.1. Lineage (NCBI taxonomy): Eukaryota > Metazoa > Chordata > Aves > Apodiformes > Trochilidae > Florisuga > Florisuga fusca. Next base: position 194,247 of record JAAWXA010000032.1, read on the forward strand.
TAAAAAAGCACATTGAAGAGCCTGAGTTTTTTTCTAGTCTGTTGGTTTTTTTGGTGTGTGTTTTGGGATGTTTTTTTTGTTGTTTGGGGTTTTTTTGTTGGTTTTTTTTTGTTTGTTTGTTTGTTTTTTTTTTTCCTTATTAAATATTAGGAATAACCTGCCTGATGTTAATACTTGGGGCTTAGTTACTGCATCTATGTTTTTGGTTTTTTTAACAGATGGTAAAGGTGATACCTTTTAAATAACATTGACCAAAACTACTGCTGTTAATAAGTTGAAAAAAGTAGTTAACTTTTTACATTATTTTTTCACTTATCTTAAACAACAACAACAAAAAAAAACCAACCCAAAACCTGTTATATTGGAAATCCAGTATTAAAAGAAGATACTGTTGTTGCTTTTAAAATTAAGAATATCTGCACAACATTTGAAAAGATTGTTAAAAGGTAGAATCTCATCTGTCTATTGAGTACTAACTTCTCTAACAAATACTAGCCTTTCTGATTTGACTCTTAACTTTCTTTTATGTATCTTAAGTTTTAACAATCTTTGTGTGCTTGTCTCCATCAGTGGCTTGTGGTGGTTGAATAAATATATGGAGCTCCCATGTTACTAATTGCAGCACACTGTAGCTTGAAGTTCAGCAACCTGTGGAGAATAGCAAGATCTTTTGCAATACAATGTTTTTTATCCTGTTACCACTCAAACTAATTAACACGGCAGAAAAAAAAATGATGTGTGGTCTCAGTGGGGCATTTGAAAACTGAGGAGCTATACTATGATAAACACAAGTTCACAATATAAGCCTGACCAAAATAAAAAACTGTAAATTTCACTTCAGGACTGAATTATTTTATCACCTTATTTTTTTGTCAGTTCAAAGCCAGTGATGGTTTGTTAGCCTATATTTTGTGCATCCTCAGAAAAGCTCTTGTGTTCTTGTGTTTGCTCTTTTGTGTTGTTTTTAAATTTTCAGTGGTCAGTAAAATGCAGTGGTTAAATCTGAGGTGCTCACGATTTTATTTCCAGAATACAGATGATCTTTCCATTCTATATAAATTGCACCCTTTCTGACCTCTGAGTTTGACAAGGGAGGATACAGTTCAGAAGAGTTTTTATGCATTGTGCTATCTTTTGGATTTTACAGGATGCATTCATTACATCTTCTATTTGATATTTTCCTACAAAGCTAGGCTTAAGGATAATACATTACAGGTTTTCCTTGATTTTACTTTGTTTTTTAATGCCATTTTTATTTTACCATTTAATGTTTTTAAGAAATGCCAAATACAGAGAGACATTAAACTTACACGTGACAGCAACACTGCAGTATTCTCAGTGCCTTAGAAAGTTATTTCTTAGTTCTACTCCCCAAAATATTTCAGAAGTTGGGTAGTTCATATAGCTTTTTTATTCAGGCTATCTGAATTTGTGTTATCAAACAATTACTTAATATTGCAACTTGCTACCAAAATACAGAATTAAATGTTCTTTGAAATGAAAATGTTCTGTTTGTTAGCTTAACTAATGTTGTCATAACATGAAAATGTTTATTTAGGACTCAAATTATTTGAACCTTGCTTTCTTTTCTGTTTTGTCTCTGCTTTCTCTTTTCATTATTCTGAAATACTTGCCAAAACTGACTGCAGCATTACTTTTGCTAATGCTTTTATGGAGTCTCTCTTTAGGCTCTGTTAGCACATTTTGGTCAAATAAGCTCCTTAAAATCAATTATATATTCTCTGGATGTTTCTTTATTTGAATAGGCGCTGGTTCTCAATACAAAATAACCAACTTGTGTACCAGAAGAAATTTAAGGTAGGTATCAAAAACTGGCTCTTGTTAGTATGGGGCATGGGTCATACTTTTCCAGGTTGGTCAGGAGGAGAAACAGTGCTGACATTGGCATCCCCTGTCATCTTGAACAACCCCCACTGTATTTTCTAAATTAGTTTCTCAGTTTGTAAAATAAGACTTATTAGCTACACTTACAGATTTTGGAAATTCCTGTAAGGTGACTTGTGAGGACATGCTTCATTTGTTGTAGGCTTTGTTACCTTGTTGCAGAGATGGTTTATAAAAAGCTTGAAAATTTGTCGGTTCTAAAAAGGCTTTTGCAGCCTTGGTGGCAGTGAAGTCTTCCTTGCTGTTCTTTGAGCAGTTGTGTTTAACCCTTTCAGGACTTGCTCTCCCCAGTTACTGGGTTTACATTCCAAATTTAGCAGCTGGGGGGAGGAAAAGGGGCCTGAAAGCATTTATTACAAAACAGTCAGGGATGCTGTATGTGTGTGTTTAATACTGAAGGTGCTTCAACGTTCAGTGTCATTCTCTTTGCTGGTGGGAAGGACAGTTAAATATTCCAGCAGCATGTCTGACTCTGCCCCAAGCTGTAGAAGCCTTGTGGCCTTTTCAGGCAACATTTGGGCCCTTGCTCCTTTGTTAACTCCTCTGGAATCTGGTTTTGAATCACATAGCTGTAACTGTTCTTCACATCAGAAAAAAATAGAAAACTGTATAGAGAAGGGGGGAAGAGGATAGAGCTTGTAAGTAGAGTTCATTTGTCTTTAATGTTAACAGAGCAGGTTCAGAGGCCATTCCTTGTTACCTGATGCTAGCAATCAAGGCTCTTTCTGTCTGTGGTTGGAAAGGAAATCATTGAGTTTGAGTGAGGACATTGCAGTTTGGAGTTCTGTGTTTGCACTTCCAATTACTTTTTCTTTATTTTTTAAGCACACCTCTAAAATGCCATTAGTTTATAACAATTCTTATGAATTTAGCCAAGTTTTCAAAACCACTGCATACAGGTTTTTGTTCTTGGCAGTTAAAATACTGCTGATTTAGGTATAACTTGATTTTGTGACTTTCATTTGTGAGCTAATTGCATCTCTTGGGAAATTCTTTGAATTCCTCTGAATACTGTTGCTTAAGGTGTTGATTATTTAATAGATGGGATTGTAGATAGAAAGGAATTACCTGAAGTTTGAATTAGATTTTCATAAAACACAATGAAATGTGAAAATTTGTCTAAATCTTTCCTGCTAAGTATCTCTGATTCCACCTACTTACAATTTTTTTTTTTGAGAAAAAATTCTGTATAAATAATAGAATTAATAAATTTGTGATTATTTGTTATTCTTGCTCTATGTGACTTCTGTTAATTTTTGTATTTTAGGATAATCCCACAGTAGTTGTTGAAGACTTGAGGCTTTGCACAGTTAAACACTGTGAGGACATAGAAAGACGTTTCTGTTTTGAGGTGGTTTCTCCAACAAAGTAAGGAGAAGTGATGAAGCTTGTTTATTTCAAAACAAATACATAAATAAAAATGCATTAGGTTTTTTTTAAGTAAAAGCTTACATTTCTCATGGGATAGATCAAACCAGGAAAAGCATCTGAACAATTCTGTCGTTGGAAATTTTGGCGAGGTCATACTGTGAGAAGTGTTTCTAGTATTTACTTTACTTTTGGCATTAAAATAAACATGCATGCTTGTGTTTTATGCATAAATGGCTTGTGGTTGTGAAACTGTTAGGGCTTAGTTGTAGCTGATACTATCAAGCTGCTTAATAATGTGGGAAATGGATCTGTTTCTCCAAATTTCTGATTGGTGTAATGACAGACATTAACAAGTTTCATCTCCATAGTGTTCAATTACATTTTAGAATGCACTAAATGAAAGTCCCAAATAAAAATATTATTTTAGTTCTAGCATTGTACTATGTTGGTTATATTTGGAGAAGCATGGGGGTCCTGCTGGAGCCAGGGCACAGGACACGGATATCTCATTAAAGGCTTTGACATATGGTAGTACTTAATTTTTTGTTGTAAGGTCAACCTTCTTTGTAGGTTTACCTACACTTCCCACTCCTACTTATGTTTTTCTTCTTAATAGTTTGCTGACCCAATATTTGCATCCTCAGTTGTGGTTCATGCTAACGTGCATTTTGCTCCTGCTAGCCTGTCCTTTTTCAACCCATAAGTACTTGAACAGTTTTATATCTTACGACCTGTTTCCTTTGACTGTTGGTGTGAAAAGCAGTTAATTCTTTGTCAAAGAGCTTTAAATTATTTTTTTCTTGGTCACGCTGTTTTCCAGGACTGATACCTCTCTTGTGTGATTAGTCATGGAGATAAATTGCACGTGAGGATACAAAAATGAAAAATCTTTCATTTGGAGTAAGAGAAGAAAGGGAATAATAAACTAAGCCATTCTCTGGGTTATTTGGAGAGTCATATCTATATTTGTTAGTATTACCTGAAGATGGTTTTGAAACAGTTTGCAATTCATAAAGGGACAGCTGCTTTGTTATCTCAAAGTGAATGGATTTGTTAGATGATGCCAACTGAACAATATACTTGTGCTGGTTGAATCCTCAGCAAGTCTCTTGCTGTGTTTTATTGAACATGTTGTTTGGTTTTTGCTGTTTGGTCAGCCTCTCTGAATCTGAGTACATGTGTATTTGTCACAGAAGCTGCATGCTGCAGGCTGACTCGGAAAAGCTGCGACAGGCATGGATTAAGGCTGTTCAAACCAGTATTGCTACAGCATATAGAGAGAAAGGGGATGAATCTGAGGTGAGTTTAAAAGCCAGACAAACAACAACCCTCCTTAGATCCTAAAAAAATTTAAAATGGAGAATTTTTTTAATGAGAGGAGAGGGCAAAAAAGAATACATTTTTTGTCTTCCAGTTGAACTCTAGTGAAATTTGGAAGGATTTAGATCTAATATATCTTTCATTCCATTTTAGTAATGTTACTTCGGCCAATACATTTGAGATTTTTCTGTGGTGTGGTTAAAATGCATAGGATTGGATGCTCCAGTACTTAGTTCTCTGTTTCTTCAGTATTTTTTCAGTTCTGTGGCATTCCTTGGCCTTAAATGTAGAAGTTACTTTTCTAGGATTCTGGTGCAGTCAATATCTGTAGGGACTTACATTTCTTTAATTTATTATGTGTCTTTTGTTTATTTTTTTCAGAAACAGGAAAAGAAATCATCCCCTTCTACTGGAAGCCTAGAATCTGGCAGTGAGACAAAAGAGAAGTTGTTAAAGGGAGAAAGTGCTCTACAGCGGGTTCAGTGTATTGCTGGTAATGCTGCCTGCTGTGACTGTGGCTTGGCAGATCCTCGCTGGGCCAGTATCAACCTTGGAATCACACTGTGCATTGAGTGCTCTGGGATACACAGGTTGGGGAACTCTACAGAATTGTATTTGATTTCTTCATTGACTTAATTAGGAAGAGCTGTGTTGGGTTCTTTAAATGTGTACTGCAGCAAGGTTAGAGACCCCTGTTTGTAAATAGAATTAAACTGCTTTATTTGCATAAATGAATGATAAAATTGTCTGAGATAGGACTAACGTGCTGCTACAGATTAATGGGTTTTTTCATGCTGTTTAGGAGCTTGGGAGTCCACTTTTCAAAAGTAAGATCTTTAACGCTGGATTCATGGGAACCTGAACTTCTAAAGGTATGAGAGTACTTTGAAACAAGTTGCTATTTGGTACCTAGATAATTTGTTCTAAATCCACTGTATCGGGAAGTTTAATGTAGAAAACTTGCATTTGTACCCAATTTGTCCTAAATTTTCTACTCAAAAGTGCATATAGTTGAGTCTTTGTATAGTTTTTTTTAATTTGCATTTTCTTATAATACATTCAAGTAGTCCTTGTTACAAACTTGCAAGTCAGAGCAATTTATGATGCTTTTGGGTTCACAAGTGCATTTTGAATAGTAAGTTTCATCTGGTACTTTCAACATATATAAATGGAAATCTGTTTACAGACCCATAGTAGAATGGGCTGAAAGTTTTTGGAAGTGTTACAGTGTGATCATACTTAAAAATTCGGATGCCAGCTCTTACAGTGAGATTTTGTACTCCTACTGATTTATAGGAGATCATTCATGCAACTGCTCTTATGTGCTCTTTGTGTGCCAAAGTTCTGGCTTGAAACATGGTTATTAAAATCATGAGATATTAAAATACGGAAATAACTCACTCATGGATGCATGTGTGCAACTGAGTAACTGAAGCAAACCATTTGTTTCTGGCTGTGATGTTCTGGTACTTGGGTATTGTTTCTCGATTCTGAACTATCAGAAGACAGTGTGAGTAGGTGTTTCTCTTCTGATTAAGTAATTTTAATATCCATATAAGGAAACAAACAAACAAAAAAACCCACTACCAAGACCTGCACTCCCTGTCCTGTTTTTGTAGTTACCAGAACTGAATATTGTACCTGGTACTGGAAGCAAGAAGTCTGTTCATTGCCATCAGTGAGCTGGACTTCATGGGCCAAAATCTCCTTAAAGCTGCATCTGCAGGCTGTTTATTCTTTTGATCAGATTAAGGTTTAGTGAAAATGTCTGTTCGATAAGATGGAGTAAAATGGATGGAATTCTCTTGTCAATGGAATAAGAATAGCTGCCAGCAAAGCTGATGGAAAATAATACCTTTGTCAATGAGGTGTGCAGATGTCATTCTGATTGCACAAGAAAAATTCTTGAGTTAAATTCTTGGTCATTTTCGCATTCCTTTTTCAGAAGGGAATGGCACTTTAAAAGTTGCTGTATTTTTTTTACTATTGTGCTCAGAATTTGGTGTCTCTATTCACTGATGGTTTTGTTATCATGATGTAAACCTATGTTTATTTCTGCAAGTCTACTTTTACAAGTCAAAATACTAACTTGTCAAAACAGACTGAGTAAGGTTAAAAACAATCAGGCAGTAAAACCTCTTGCAACTTTATTTCAATTTTTTTACTTTGCTTCATAGCTTATGTGTGAATTAGGAAATGATGTTATAAATACAATATATGAAGCCAAGTTGGAAAAAGTGGGACTGAAGAAGCCACAGCCTGGAAGCCAAAGGTAGTAATTTACTTGCAGTGCCTCTTCCTTTTTCTTGTTGTACTTCCTTCAGCCTCCAGCTTTAAAAGATGCTGCCACTTAACTGTGTATCACTTCTTTGATTTGCTTTATTCCCCCTTCTCACCACTATGTTTTTGCTCTCCCTCTTTTCTGACTATCTTTGCTCCCTTTCGGTCTCTCTTGTTTACTTGTTGTTCTTCTGATCTCACCCTCTCCTTTTGGTGACAGCTCTGCAGTGTCCTGCTCTATGTTATCAACATGGGCACATTGACTTTGTTTCCTGTCTAGTTGGTACCATTTCAGCCAGCTGTCCTAGGTCTGTGAGTGCTCTTGGAAAGAGCCTGTTGCTCTGCCTTTTGTTTACAGTGACTTGGTTCTTGAGTTTGATTTGTGTTGTGTTTGTTTTTTTTTTTTTGTTCCCTGATCCTAATGCTCTTGTCTTTCATTGCACATGGGCTCTGCTGCTTTACCACAACCTTCTAATGAGTACTGCTGTCCTCCATTTGTCTGATGCTAATTTGCAATTGAGAGTATTTTTCTAATGTTTTGTTCTGCTGTATAAGATCTCTTTTAAAAGTATGTTTTACCAGCTGTCCAGTTCTGTGCTTCTTGCTGTCAGGCAGTTTTGTGGTATAGATCTAAAACAGTGTTTTGTAAAGTGTTGGCAATTTTGGTCAATGCTAATAATATACAGAATGTAGGAGATTGGCTAGGTACTCCTTTTAGTGGTAACTGCTTTTCAGCAGCGTCAATAGGAGCATTTCTATAGTCTGACCCATCAGTTTGTCATGACTGGTGAGTGTGTCTTAAGATGATGATCTCGGGTTATGAGAAAAAACATTGGTATGCATTATGGAACTGGTGACTGTCTGCTGTGGCTTATTGCTGTTCTGGTTCTCTTGTGCAATCTTTGTTCCTTTAACAAATGTTGCAATTTATTTCTACTTAAGAAACTAAATATATGCTATGATAGCTGGTTATTAACAAAGTAAAACATGTATAAAGGATTAACACCAAGAAGGGGTAGCTGGGCTTGGTGATTGTTGTAGGTCTCTTCCAACTGAAATAGTCTGTTCTAAGTTACACAAGCTAATGCCACATACCACTTTCTAAAGTGTCTGCCTGGAAGAAAATAAACTGTATGTTTATGAACTTAACAAAATTACTTTCTTTTGAGCCTTATGCAAAATTTAATCTTGAATACAGGAAGAGTTAAGCAGTGTGCACTTCATTTTTCTGAAGGTGTATTTTTGTGTGATAACAAATGTCAGTTTTGGTTACTGGGTTTAGTATGAAATGGATGTTCTTTTAATACATGAACATATGAAAATATTGGCTTGTTAACTCCGGTGGCTTTGTGTATGTCAGGCAGGAGAAAGAGGCATACATCCGAGCGAAATATGTGGAAAGAAAGTTTGTAGAGAAGCAGCCTGCATCAGTATCTCTGCCTGAATCTAGAACGAAAGTTTTGCCTGAAAGTCAGGAAGCAAAAAAGCACAGTGGCCCGGAAAAATCCCTTTTGGCAGGGGGACAAGGTGCAACATCCCAAAAAGGTATTTACACACTTCTCTCATTAGCTACATTAATAATGTTCTTTTTAAATTAACATAATTCTGTATTAATTGATTTCTTGCCTCCGGCAGAGAAATCTGAATATCTCTGGTAATGTGTCATAGCCTAGTTCTGAGGTGTAAGGGAGAAAAGCCTTGTTCAGAGGTGTGCATTTTTAGGTGGGGGAAAACTTGGAGTGGGGATGCTTACCATTCAGAAACATATTAACCACCTTCTTTCCTTCATATTTTCATCCTTCTTAATTTTCCAATAACGTTCTTTCCTGCCCTGTCCCTTCCTTACTGCCTGCTTTGTGCTTTGCTAACTTGCATGTCCCAGCGGTTGCTGTAAGTAGCGACGAGGCGAGGCGAGAGTCTCTGTTCTGTCCTGATGAACTAGATTCACTCTTCTCCTACTTTGATACCTCTTCAAAACTACGTAGTAGTAAGTACTACAGCTATGGCGTGTTCAGTATTTGCACTAGTGATCCATTGCGTGTTGTGGCCATCTCCCTGCCTTTAATCCAGTGTCTCCTGGCTACTGCATTGCTTAATGTTTTCATGAAATAATTTAAGCTTTTTTACTTCTCCTGATATTTTTCTTTCTAATAATCTTTGATATTTATCCTTATTATAAATGCTGTGGTTTCAGTATGTGACTTCATAATGTTCTGTGGATGCGTTAGGAATATTCAATAATTACTGGTAATTTTAAAAAAACTATGTTTTCAGGACCAAGTATAAGAGCTTGTTTTATTATCATGGTATCTGTCAAGAGTATGCAACTTACAGTCTGCATAGTAATTACAGTTTCTCCCCCACACAGTACGAAGCAGTGACAGTGGGATCCAGCAGAGTGCTGATGACAGCAGAGAACACCTTGCCTCTACTGTGTCAGCTAACAGTCTGTATGAACCAGGTGTGTTAGGCTTTGCACTTGAAGAGGAAAATGTAATCACTTCTTGGTAGTACAGTCATCAAAGAGAACAGTACTTCATTATACCATTCATGTCTCTTTTATCCTGGTGGGCCAAGAGGTTTTCAACAAGGGTAGTAACTGCTTGATTGACCTTTCTCTCCAGGCATGGTAGCATGAATGACACTGAATCCCCCTAAATGAGTTCAGAGAATTGTTTTTTCCAGTTGGATAATCGTGACCCAGAGCTTTTATGGCACTTGTTACTTGAGCATTATTAATTTTTCTGCTTTCTCCTTACATGGAATTCACAGTGTCTTTTAACATTACCCCTTCTTTACTCAAACATCTATAAACTGATTGACATTATTTGCTATTTAATATTAGCATGCTGGCCTGACAGATGTCTGTCTTGCCAAAATATCCAAAACATGAATTTATTTATAAAGCAAATTTTTTCTTCTACATCAAAGCACTCTTCTAGGGTATGTTTTAAGTCCACAGCTGTGGTTTGTAGGCAAGCAGCATGTGACTTGGATCTTTTCTTTGACTGTATGGTGTAGAAACTTAAGATGCTGTAATTCTTGAAAGCTTAAATATAGCATATCTTTATGTCTCAGACTTCACTCTATATAACTTACTGATACAGAAAAAAAGATTATGCTTCAGTCCAAATGATTTTAGTCACAGCAAGTGCTTGGTAAAGGACAATGGCATTCTTTAATGAAAACTAGGTCAGAACAGTATTAGCTTCATATTCAGGTTTATCAAGCTGCTGCAGATAGAGATACATTTGTGTGAGTGTATATCTGCAGGAAATGAGTTTTGCTCCTATTTTGCAGTATAGGATAAAACACACTTCTAACCTAATATAATTTCTTAGAAATTACATGGAATAGGTAGGTTGAAGGATATTCACACACGTAGAGAGAACTGATTCTGGGCAGTAATAATGTCATGAAGTGGCCATGCCTGAGTTCTAGAACAAGGTAAAGACATCTGAATTGTGGGAGAACGGGGCAAAAATGCATAGTGCTCTTTAAAACCTGAGCTACCTTTTGGTAAGGCATTTTTTGGTCAGAATTTTGGGACATACATTACGAAAACAAGGATCAGGTAAGCAGGTTTGGTTTTTTTTCATTTTCAGAAGGAGACAAGCAAGAGCCTCCTGTGTTCTGTGACTCCAAACAGCCTAACCCAGGACTGCAGTTGTATCAAGCTGCCTTTGAGAAAAATCTTCCTGATATGGCAGAAGCACTGGCCCATGGAGCTGAAGTAAACTGGGTCAACATAGAAGAAAACAAAGCAACACCACTCATTCAGGCAGTGCGAGGGGTATGTGGTGTACAGCACCAACTGATGTGGGAGGAGGGGAAGGGAAATAATTGAGTTATTTCTGTGTCACTGTTCCTTTGGAACTGCTTGCTTTGTTAATGAATGATAATGTGATGCTGAAGTTGTCTTTACAGTGTTCTGTCAAAGTTGTTTCTGAAATATTTTTTTGTTGTTAATACTTTCAAATTATATAACTTAGTAGAGGTTAAATGTTATATGGCAGCAAGTATCTTTTGTTTACTTTGTCCCATGACTCAGTAGTGAGAATGCAGAACAGGTTTTGTTATTCTTCTAGAGAGCTGCTGCTGAATTGTTTCTTTGCTTTGATTCCATAGGGTTCATTGGTTACTTGTGAATTCCTGCTGCAGAATGGAGCCAATGTCAACATCAGGGACATAAAAGGAAGAGGACCCCTCCACCATGCCACAGTTTTAGGACACACTGGGTAACTCACTGGTGCAGAATTTGTAAACTGCCATCTTTTACTATGGTTTTTAATGTGAAGCTACTTCATTTCCCTAAATATTCTGGCCTTTTAGTGTGTTTCAGGTGATCTAGATTTTTCTTAAACTTTTTTTTTTCCTTAAACTTTTGTGGTGATAAAGGCAAGAACATTTTGAATTGTCAATCTTATCCAATAGCAAAGCACACCTATAAACACTTCTCTCCATCTTGTAAAAGCATGTATTTCATAATGCTTTCAAATGCCATGAACTTTTGGTGAAAACTCTTGTTGTTTTTCTCATTTTTCTTAAGAAATACCATACAAATAGGAAAAACAGTGGTCAAGGCTTTTTCTCACTAATCCTACCTGAGAGCATCTCATTCCAAACTATATTGCATTATATCTTGGGTTTTGGATTCATGGTTTGTAAATGAAATCCTGTTCCAGCTCATTTCAAATGAGAACATAATCTTGTGGTACTCTACTGTAGTGATTTATCCTGCTCAGTGGTTCTTGTCTGTCATGGTGAAAAGGATGAATTTTTTTTATTCTATAACGTAAGAGATGATTCAGGTAGAGTCTCACTTCTAAAGGGTTCAAGTCCTTTCTGCACTCATGTGATTTGACTGAGGCTGTCTTTCTAATGTGGATGAAATAACGATTTTGCTTGCTACTTTAACAACTTAGTTGTCCTAGATGAATAGCACTGATTTTGATATGTTCATGAGGCTTTTGATGAGTTAAGACAAATACCAAATGTTGCATCCATGTTGAATTGTTTGCTTTTTTCCATTATTGTTGTGAAAATTATTCTTAAATGCTTTTTCTAAACAGACAAGTGTGTTTATTTCTAAAACGAGGAGCAAACCAGCATGCCACGGATGAAGATGGGAAAGACCCACTGAGTATAGCAGTAGAAGCTGCTAATGCAGATATTGTAACATTGTAAGTTGTATGTTTTTCTTTAATTAGGTAGCTAGGTTTTCCTCTTCTGTTTCAAGTTGTAAAAAAAAAATATCTACATTCCTTTGCATAAAATCAGGGAGAGATAAAGAAAAAAATCCTTTACATAAAATCCTTTTGTCCTGTCCTTTACATAAAATCAGAGAGCAAAAGAAAGAGTGCACTATCTGTAGATGTGTGATGTGAGGTTGAGTGAGGAGTGTGTTGTAAATGTTGAATTGCAGGTTTGGGGGGGGGAGTGGGGGTGGTGTTGGGCCTTTAAAAGTGACATTGTTTCTTTTTTGTTTCCTAAATCATAGGTTACGTTTAGCAAGGATGAATGAAGAAATGCGTGAATCAGAAGGACTCTATGGACAGCCAGGTCAATACTCCACTAATAACCATACTGAAATGCAGTACAAGAAGTGTATTCAGGAATTCATCAGTTTACAATTAGATTCTTAGGATCTGAGAGAAATTTAACATAGCTTCATACAACAATGTTTTTTATAAACTGACATGTTAAAGCTTCATTGAAATTCACCAGTGTGACTTTGTCAGAGTATTTAGAGGACCTAGAAGGAGACTGTTTACAAAGTTTGTAATAATAGTAATGTAAGTTAGTACAGCCCTTAACAACCTGTTTTGTGGTAGTTGTGCAGTTTTCTCATATTGACTTTCAACTGAAATTCACATAATGTTAGGATTTCCCTGACCTTATTTAAGAGCAGCCTTTTGATCCAGTTTGCTCAGAGACAGTTGAGGAGTTCATCATAATTCAGGTTACCATTCTTCTTCCTATGTAATTGTCCTCTTTTTTTAAGAAAAAATGCTTGCACACCAACATAAAAATCTACATCAAATAGTTCAAAGTAACTTCAGAAAGAAATAGGGAAGTATTATTTCCTCTGATTTTATTTAAAAACATTTTTAAGATACAAATAGGAAACAAAACAGTCATTCTTAAATTATGGTGTTGTATGCATAGTATCCTACCATTTGATTTTAAAAAAATTTAAAAATGTTAAGTTGGAAGATATTTGAGCCAACTGGTAAAAGATACTAATAACTTACACTTAATGAATTAGTGCAAATTTATCCTCAGGCACTCTAAATTTATATTGTGTTCTGCTGGATATTTATATGAAACATTTCTTCTATTATGGTACACTTCCATAGGAGCTTCATTTAATCTCATGCAAATATTGGTAATGAAGGCACACTTCATTGTCAAGTTAGACAGCTAAAAAAATGCTACTGTACCTGTCAGCAGTGAAAGGCAAAACTTGTTTTTAAGGTTGCATGCTGAGTACTCTTGGGTCAGTTCTGTAAAGCCCTTTTTTCCACTGATTCATAAGGCTCATCTGTACTTAGGTGTTTTACCAGGTTGGGACTGGAATGTACTCAAGGGGCAACACTGAGTCTCATATCAATATCCCAAATTAACTCTATTAAATAAACACTATTTATTAATTTCTCTAAGTTTCTCCTTAAGAAAGTAGATGGTTTTAAATTTATTTTTAAACAGACCTTCTAAGAAATTCAAATTAAAAGGATAAATTTACTGTAGACTCTCAGGCATTCAAATGCTTTCCTTGACAGAGAAACAGATAATTTAGGAGTATGAACTTGATTATGAGCTTAAATGAGGAAAAATTCCTGATTCAAAATCCAGCAGGCTACATATATTTAAAAATTCTGTTGTCAGTTTAGCTGCTTTTGATGTAAAGCTGTTTTTTTATATAATACATACTACTTCACTGACAAGTTGAAGGTAGTAATTGAAGTATTTTTGAGTTTACTCAATTTTAAGAGGTGAAAACAAGATCAGTTTCAAATAGTGAAATGCCTTTATTTTAAGGGAAGCAGGTATTTTGAATTAAAAGCTTTGTGCTAAATAATAAATTAATATTTTAGATAATTTAATGGGCCTGTCACAAATCCAAAATTATAAACCAGAAACTGTGTTTCTGTAGTTTGTGCAAGAAAACTCAGATGTTCCAAAAGTTTAGTACAATGCTTCATTCATAACCAATACAGGCAGTAATTACATGGAAATGAATGTGTACTGGAGATGAGGATATTTTTTCCTGACAGCTCATTTAAAATATATTTTTAGACAGATTGTATCAACAGCAGTCTCTAGATTCTACTGTAATACAAACTGATAAAAAGGTCAGGATACTTTAAATGAAAGAACATCCAGCTCTTCATCTACCTAACTGAACAATCTGATACAGATATTTTACAGATGGTATCTGATCTGTGTAAGCAGATGAGATTGACAATGGAAAGTAGAGCTGCTACAAGGGATGGAGCTTGCTTAAAATCAGGGGGGTGACTGGGATGTGCCTGGCGTCACTGGAGTAATTTTTTAAATTCAGACCACAAGCTGTAACACAGTGTCCCAGACAGGATATCTTGCTTTTTCTCTGGTAGCATAGCCCTGTTCTCCTCAATTCTTTGCTTTCTGAAGTCTCTTTTTAAAACTGAATACAGCAGTGTTTTAAGTGTTAATGTCTGCTAGCCTAGAAGAGTTGTCAAAAGTGTGTAACTGCAAGCACAAAACCTCTCTGCTGTCACAAGGTATGATGCCTTCATGTGGTTGTAGAGGAGGAAGGTCTTTCTCTACATATTTATGTTAAATCTGTGCTGCCATTAGTTTAGAACTCCTCTTTTCCAAAATCATTATTCTAGAAGCAAATAAGGATTTTCAGGGCAATTGTATGTTTCTGGGGGCTGTGTGGCAGTAAATATTGATGTATGAGTTTGCTGTCATCAGAGTGAAGCCAACTGCCTGTTCCTCCTCTTCAATGATGCGGTTGGTAAACAATTAGTAAGGTAGCTAACAGCATTAGTATTTCTGATTTAAATATAACTGTCTGGTTTGTGCTCCTGAGAGAATGTAAATATTGCTTTGCAAGGTACAGTTGGTTTTCCCAAGTATTTCTAGAATGGGAACTAGCTGAAACCAGCTTGTTCCACAAGAAGTTTTCTGGTGGTAGAAGCCATATGCACCATTGTACTGTTCCTTGTATAATACTTGAGTGCTCATCTTCTGGTGCTACAGTATGTTTGCTAACTATTTGATGTTAGTATTGCTACTTTTTCTTCCTATCTTTTCTTGAATGTATGATGTGTGCCTTTTGAGTTACTCTGGTGTTAAATGGTAAAGCAGTGTTACAGTATTTTTGTACATAAAATCTGCACTTTAGGAAAAACATTGCTTGGAAAGGGAATTCAGTTTTAAAGTAGGATTTTAAAATAGTTATAAGGTTTACAATATTATGTATTTTAATGCAGCTTACAAACTAAAGGGGCACTTTATTTTAGTCTATTTTTGTATGTAATATTTTTGTTATGTAATAGAGCCAAAACCAGATCCACCAAGTATCTTGCAAAAACAGCTTTTCTTTTTTTCTTTAAAGTTAATATGAAAGAAACAAATATGGCAAATGAACTATAGTAATAGCTCACTACTGGAACCCACTTGTGTATTAAAAGCCTAATTGCTTTTATCACACAAGCTTGATTCTGCTATGTGTTCTTCATAGCTGTTCTTTTAGTGAATGCTGCAACTCCCTTCATTCTGTGTTTATTTCCCAGTGCAAGAATTTATCAGAAACTGTTACAAAAAAATGTTCCCTGTGCCTAGAATATGCTTGAAAATGAACCTGAAAACCAAAAAACCAAAAGGGAATTTCACTAGCAGAACTTGTCCTATCAGAGCAGTATGCAGTGTACTGATCTTTTAAAATCTGGGAAGAATTGTTTTACTACATTTGTATATAAACCTGCATGCCATGCTTGTTGAACACTTCTGGTCAGTTACAGGTTCTGAAAGTGTTTTCAAATTAATGGAGTCTCATCTCCAAAATAATAATAGTTTTAATGTTGGAAATGTGCATCAAAACATGGAAAACCAAAACAGTGTAACTTTTCACTATAGCACAAACTTTTAAACAAAAAAATCCTTTTAAAAACTGCCCTTTGGGGAAAAAAAAACCCAAAAAAGTAGTGTAATAATACTTTTCCTTTGCAATCAGTGGAGGGGTAGGGGCAGTCTCAGTTTACAACATAGATGATGAGAGAGAATTTGGGTTGACTACTTTGTCATGCTATTAATCAAGCTATCAGCAAAGAACACTAGTGCAGGGATCATGAGTCCTGTGTGGCCACCTGTGTTGGGAAGGCAGTAACATTTGGAAGGCCACATAGCTCCTGATCAAACCAGATTATTTAGGTGCTTATCTTTGGAGGCAATGTAGAGCACTGTTAATGTTTTGATACAAAACCTGAACTCAAGGCCCAAAATGCTGCAGCAGATGAAAGAATGTGAAAATATCCTTTATAAAGTGGCAGAAGAGTGGCTAGGCAATGATTCACAAAATAACTGTTCCTGAATGTTTTCCTGTGCAGACAGGGAGGGGGGTGGAAATAGGCCTGGTGGAAGTTGGTACCATCCCTCATTTTGGAAAATGTACTAGTAGTAGGTTTGTGTTTAGGCACAAAGGGTGAAAAAAAAATAAAGTTTAAGGGAACTATCATCACTCTTAGAGATAAAACTAAAAGATGTAATGAATGTTTGGTAAGGCATGTAAAAATTTATATTTGAAGTAATAGACTGAAAGAATTTACGAACAATAATTTATTTATGATTTTTTTTTATACCTTGCTTGCTGATTGCTTCTTTCATAGACAGTTCTGTCCTGCTGTAAGACTTCTGACCTCTGTTCCCAAGGAAATCTTTGGTTCTGTCATAATTGTACTTTTATGAAGAGAATCTTGGTTAGCACTTTGTGAAAATCAGAATTTTATTCTTTAATAGCGAATAAACATTTTTATTTTTGTATTGCTTTAAAATGCTTTCATTTTTCCTTTCTAACTCTGAACTTTCCTCTGTGTGGCTGCCTGCGAGGTACTATATCAGGTATAGTTTGGCTTTGTTTAATTTGCTTCTACAGCACTTGCATGCAAGTAAACAGTCCCAAGAGTTCACATTCACCTCATTTCATCTGTAAGCAGTCTTTATACATAAATAAGTGTTACACAGTAACTGGTAGTGCAGTAGGGCATTTGTGCAATGGTTGATGATGTTAACTGTCACAAATGTTTAAAGCTGTTTCCCTTTTCTTTTCTTTACCTAGGAGATGAAATTTATCAGGACATTTTTCGTGACTTTTCTCAAATGGCATCAAATAATCCAGAGAAGCTAAACCGTTTCCACCAGTCAGATTCCCAGAAGTCTTAAGTCTCAAGGAAGAAAAGAGCCTGATCCTTATAGTACAAGTCTTTTTTACTTCAAAAGAATGAATTATATGCATTTTGGATGAAATGACTACTCTAAAGTAGCTTTAGATTGTGGTAGCTGGGGAAATGTATGAGTTGTTCTATGTTATACAGTACATATACCTCAGCAGCTGAAGAAAATGTTTAAAAAAGGAATACCTGGTATCTCAGTATAAAATGAGTGCCTGTTGGCAAGTACGAAGCGTGTCTGCTGTTCGGCTGCAGGGCACAGCTGGATGGATGGCAGGATGATCAGACCCTGAGTTAGTATCAGCTACCATCACCTGTCTCCCCATTGCCATACAAAATGTGCCTCTAACAACAAGGTCTGGGTTGCATTTTCTGGTACTGTTTGGAAGGGAAATTGGGTAATGACTTACTGAATTGTCCTTCTATTTGTGGGCCTGCAGCTTAAAAGATTCTCTTGTTCTTATGCTGACTGTGATTAGAGGTAAGATGCTGTTAACAAGACATGGTAACTTCTGCTCTTTCACAAGCTCTCTTTCAGTGCAAACTTCTAACACCAGGCTTGCCTTTATCCTAGAGACTGCGGGTCAGTCACAGTAGGTGTGTGTCCTGGAGGACCAAACTTCTGAAGAGCAGTTTGGTTTTCTTACTTTCTGTGCAGCAAGTAGATTTCTCAATGAGCATGTGGAACCTTTTATGAAAAATAAATGTAATCTTGCTGGACATGATGTGGAATTTGCTTGCAAGTATTTGGACATCAAAACTTGAAATCTGAGACATGAAAATAAAAACTGAGCTAATAGTCTGTGTAGAGCAATCCCATGAAGGCTGTTAGTTACCATCTCTTTTTACTGTTCTCACTACTATAATGAGCAGAATTTATATCATATGTAATGCAGTCACCTGAAATTTAGGGCAATCACTCCCTTATATCAGGGAGCAGTATCCTTTCTGCAAAGAGGTGTAGGTATATGTGTTGTCTAAACTAAGGTGTACACAAGAAAACACAAGAGTTTTACTGCATGTTTTTGCAAAGTACCCATGGGCTTAGTCTCCAGCTGTATCCTAAGGGCAGCACATTTTTGTTCTGTAGTGAGCTCAACTCTGCTGATGTGCATGTATAAATGGTGTCTGTAGATACATGCTTATATGTACAGTTATTTAATACCTAGATAGTAATAACCTGAAGCCCCAAACCAGAAGATGCAATTCTTTATGTTCTATTTGTCTGCCCTATGGACAACTTCAGGGAAATTATTCAATAACATAGTATCAGTGTGAGTTTTCAACAATCCTAATAGCCATGGTATTATGCTAAGCTGTTGTTTTAAATATATTTAAGAAATTAACTGGCCAGGATAAGCAAAATTGGGTTAAAAACTTCTGTAAAGTAGTGAAATTAGACTTACTGGCATGTTAAATTTTAACAAGGCATTTCAAATATTCATAATTTTTCATCCAATGTATAATGCATCAAATCTGGATAATTATTACTGCAAACTGAATAACATTTCAGAATTTTCCAATAGATTCTTTTTGCAAGCAAAAGAATCTTGCAAAACAGTTCTTGCTTCATGCATGGTCTAGTTATGCTAGGAAAAACAGATTCTGTTCGTTTAGGGAGTGCATTTAATCTGAATAATTGGAAACTTAGATGTATCACCTGTGAGCAGTAATTTCTAGTAAGTTGTTTTTTAAATATCTGTCTATGAAAATATAATATACTTCCTAATCTGCAGTATTTAACAGCAGCAGATGTTTTAGTAGATCTTAGGTAAAGTAAAATTCCCGGTATATAGATGGGACAATATATAAGATATGACTATGTATGTTTAACACTTAAAACATGTTTTTTTAAAGATTTGTCTCTTGCATCCTACTTGACAGGCAGTGTATACTGTGATTGGCTGTGATGTAAAGATACCTAAAGCTTAATGGCATAATCACTGTCCATGCTGCTGGAAAAAGGTCTGAGACACTTCAGATACCCACATCAGTGATCCCCAGGTGTATTACTGTTGTCAGAACTGTGGAGTTACAATGGTTCAGCATGTAGGTTTGTTATTACTGATCCTGCAGCCTTGTTCCCCACTCATTTTAGGTGTGCTAGGCCATCCAGTATAAAATTCATTCAGTTAAAGCTTTTTTCCTTTTTTTTTTTTTTTTCTGTTTGTTTTTTTTTCAGGTGCAATATGTGTGTTAGGGTGTTGTTCATCAGCAACAATGAATATGCCACTAAGCTGCATGAAATGTGTTGAGGGCTTTGTCCTACCAAACACTGTCAGGACCTCTGTAACTTGTAGGATTCACCCCTCAGTAATACAAAGTATGATTCTCTCTAGTACTCTGAAGATCTGGATTTCCATATTGAGTTCTGACTCAAGTGCTAACCTTCTGCTCAGTAGTACTAAGAAACTTCAATTTTTATTAAAATATGAATCTGAGTTTAACTAGAATACTAGACAGTAAGGCTCCATTGTGAGTTAAGAACTTGTGTTTTGTACCAGATGATGGAAAGTTTCCAGTTCATGTTTCCCTCTAGGTATGAAGTACAATAGGTCTTAGCTGGAGAGGTACAAAGCAATAGATTGCTAACACAGTAATTTACTAGGTAGCCCACTGAAAGATTTTACAGTATTCTTCCCAGCCAGAGTTAAATCGTGTGTTCCAAAGGCCTCTTAGGAATGTCAAGGAGCTCAACATATATTCTAAAGCATCTTGATTTGAGATGTATTATTGCATGTTGATTAAAATTGTCTGTGGTGTCTCCTTGGTGGTCTGTATGGGTTTGATTGATCATAAGGTTTCATATTTTATGTTAATGCCAGTACAGTGCATATAAGCTTAAATTTCTGAATTATAATATTGAATCATGACACTGAATTATATTAGACATGCTGAAATTTGTTCACATAAATTTGGGTGAAGGCAGTAGATGGTAGAAGTCTTGCTTTGCATTTACAAGCTGCTTACATATTGCAGTCTAAACCCATTTCATCAGTTTTTCATCAGTATGCTGCAGACTTCAGCCTTATTACCAGTGAGGACCTAATCCAAGAAGTTACTGAAGTCAGTAGCAGTCTTTCCACTGAATTCAGAAGCTTTGGATTGTAGCTTTTTGTGGCCTCTAATCTTAGTGTGCTAAAGTATCCTGTATTAATACTGCATTTTTCACTTTGGGGTTAATATCTTACCTGGTTTATATACTGAGCTGAAATAGTTCTAGAAAATGCAACCAGACCTTCCAACTGCTGTCAGAAAATGCCCATGCAAGAAGAAGTTTCTCCTGTTTTGCAGTATGATGTCAGTACACACGTGTTGTCCAATCAAGAGTTCTTGATAGAGCAAAAACTTTGTAGCATTAAAGAAAAAAGGTTGTTTGTGACATTTCCAGGACTTTGGTGCTTCTCTGCAGTCATCTGCTTGAGGTGTGGATGTTAACCCTGTTTTGATCATGAGAATCTCAAATGACACAATGCATATAAAAGGACCGTTTGATAGAACTACATATAATGTGTAAGTTCTAAGGATGTACATTGTAGAGTTTTGGACAATGTGATTTTTTTTTTTTACCAATGTAATTTTACATTGTCAAACGGATTGAACTGATTATTTAATACATGGAAAGCATGTTGAGAGGCAGTTTTGCAAACTACACACCCTGCCTATTCACAGATGGACACTCTTTCTTCAAAGTTTATGCCACTTCTTTGTGCACCCTGATAGCCAAAATGTTTTTGCTGTCTTGCTTTCACAAAAGCCTATTTTTAAAACAGGGACAACAGCAGAAAGGCAACACAGGGGAAAAGGATACATGTACCACTTTGGTATATCCCCTTTCATACACTTGCTTTATCTTTCTGCTCTCAGTATTTTCTTGTTTCTCTTCCCATGGAAGGAGATGATAGAGGAGGAAAATAAAATATTTCTTTTGTTAGGATTCCTAGTTTTTCCATGCTATGATAGAAATCACTGATAGATCACTTGTTTCTTCCAGCAGAGAGGTTACTCCGTGTGAAACAATGAACTTAATTTTCTTTTCCTTTATCCACGTGTCCCTCTATTAGGTGTTTTTAAGCATTCCAGCAGTAAAATACTCGCGTCCTCCTGGTCCCTCTCTGTGTACCTGTACAGATGTGTAACCCGCCCGCCCTCCTTCGCATTTAACGACTCCGTAGACTTTGTATCTAAAACTTGAATGTAGCTCTCTGTAGTTTGTCATTGTAAATGAGCGAAACGCGTTATTACCTTTGTAGTTAACCAACTGTACATGCTGTAAGGACTGTAAATACTGTACTTGATTAAACCTTTGTATGCTGTGAGCGGCCGTCCCTCTGTGGGGCTGGGGCGGGGGCAGTGGCGGCGGCGGTCCCGCCCCCGGCATGGCGGCGAT
>JAAWXA010000032.1:215971-389212 GCA_038090715.1 Florisuga fusca
CTAAAGGTGCTGCCCTGCCGGGGCATCTGCTGGGGCTCTGGGACCTGCCCTCCTGCCAGCCTCACGGCACACCGCGCCCCTTTGCAGCGCTGGCCGCCCCCTGAGGCACGGGCAGCAGCGGGCTGGGGAAACTGCACTGACAGCCCTTGCTCCAGCTCCTCATCTCTGCGGGAGAAGGCTGCATCTGTTCCCCAGTCTCTGGAATCTTTGGAAGGGCTTGTGTGTGAGCTAAGACCCCGTGCTCCCTGCTGGGAGGTGTCCTGGTGCAGCTCGGTGAGTGTGTGGCCCCAGACACTTGTGGCAAACTCCTCCTGCTGGAGGAGCTGCTCTGAGCAATGCCGGCACTCCTCTCCTGCAGACCCCCTTGCTAGCCCCAGTGCAGTGTCTCAACACGTTTGTGTGGAGATGGCTTCCCATGTGGTCCTGTGGGATCAGAAGAGGCTATTGCCCTTGAAAAACAGAATGGAAAGCCTGCAAAGGTTGGACTGCTGCCACATGCAAATGTGTATCCTGCTACCTGACAGAGAAACAGTTCTGCTTTCCAGAAATGGAGTCATTGCAGTCAATGCAAAATCAGGCTTTTCTTCACTTCTGACAGGTGTCTGAAAATTGGAGGAGTAGTTAAATTCAGAGACTTCAGGAAACTGAACCCTGCTGGCATGAGGGGCTGCTGCAGAGTTGCTTGGAGGTGTTCTCTGCTTCTGCCCTAACTCATATCTCATCTTTCGGGTGTTAAATATTGCCTGAACTCTGCTGAGGTGTAACTAGAGGTGGGACCTTAACATTGTAGACATAATTTTCTAGTAAGTAATCCCATCTCTGTTGTTTGTTGTTTTTTTTTTTAACCAGCACTTTACTGTCTCCATCTGTGCACAGTTTTCTTTGAGAATATTAATCTGCACTGCAGCAGGGTGGACTAGCAGTGCCCATGATGGTGCAATGTGACAGTCTACCCCAGGTTTGGGGTATCGTGTCCCATGCAGTGGGGACCCCTGCACAACCATGACGTACTGATCCCTTGCAGACACCCCTGTGTGTCTGTGGCAGCATTACTGCCCTCTAATCTTCTCTGAAGCCAAATTTCTCTGTGACAAAGCTGTCAGCATTATTTCTCCAGGCAGACATTGAGTTGTGAGTTAAATGTTACACAGGATGGGAGCAAGAGGTAGGAGCATGCAGTGAAGTATGGTTATGGACTGAGCGTTGTTCATGGCTCAGTGAGTAGGTCTTGCTCCAGACCTGATCTCTTCTGGACATAAGAATTTTGGTCTGAGGACTCGGGTGAGATCTCACTGGGATCTGCTCAGTGGGGCAGCTGCTTCCTTCTCTCCTGGCAGAGCCTGATGTATCCAGATTATATTAGCTAGTCTGTGGTTGGCAGTACACTTCACATCTATCCACTTAACCTGGTTTTAGGCACAGAGTTCCTAGAAAGCAGAGGCTGTTGTATTCTTCTGAAGGATACAGCCCTTAGCTGTGACAGTCTGTGGTATGCTTGCAGGTGATAATGCTTCTCTGTTCATGCTGTGGCCTCCCTCATTCCTCCTCTTCATCAGCAGGAAGTGTCACCATACTTAGGATGTTTTGTGCTGTTAGATGTTGAACGTGGTTGAACCTGGGCCTTGGGTATCTCCCGCAGTAAACTGTCTCTATTATTTCCTGGTTTCTTTTTGTTTCCTCAGAGCAGAATGCTCTCCTGGTTCTTAACCTGTTTTGCTGGAGCAGACACAAAGATGAGTTTTAACAGAGTGTTCAGTGTGCAACCTGAGCTGCCTGAGGCAGGGTCTGGGACAACTACAAATGTTGTCTACCACTTTTTCATCATGGTGACATGATTTGGGTTCTGCTTTTGGATCTGCCCTTTGCCCTCCCCTTCTCACAGAGCTGGTATCAGCCAGGTCCTCCATTACAGTGAAGCTCAGGAATTGGACCTGGGTTCCCAATCCTTGGGAAAGGTTATGAGCTGGCTCTCATCTCTCCCTAAGCAAAGCCATGAGCTTTCAAAAGCAGAGAGCTCGGGCACAGGACCCTCCCGGCTGGGCAGGGCACTGCAGACCTGGGCTGTCCCGGTCACGGGGCAGTCGTGACATGGCGTCACCCATCCCACGGTGCTTCTGCAGATGTGGACCAGATGTTGTTGGGACGGGGAGCGCAGAGTGCTGGCGGTGAGCAGCAGGTGGAGCTGGTGCTCCGCGATGTGCTGGGGTGGAGAGCAGCCAGGACAGGATGGAGGGTGAGGTCTGGGGAGCGCCCACCAGCAGCCCTGCCCGAGGAAGGACTCAGTTCCCGCTGCATCCAGCTGGGACCGGGCCCTCCTGCCCATGCCTTGTCCCCCCTGCCCTGGCTTGCAGAGGTTCTGATGGACTTTCACCGGGGCTTCTATGCTCGCAGTTGCAGAGAGCGTATCCTGCCCAGTGTGCTGCAGGGTGATCTCTGTGTCCTCTCCTACTTCTAGGTGGAAGTGTCCAGGAGCCATCCTGGACATGGTTCAGCAGCCGAAATGCTTACAAAGAGCCCCTGCTTGTCGTGTTTCCTGCATCTGTGGGCTGTGCAGTCTGACTCCTTGTGCCGATTCATATCGCTTGTTCTGTTCCCCTCCAAGAATAAAATCAACTGCACTGTCCATTCGTTGCTTTTCCTGGTTGCTTGTTTAGATCAGCCCTGCTGAAGATTCTGCCAGACACTGGCTCCTGTATGGATCTGGCATGGAGTGAGGACGTGCTGGGGTAGATGTAACTGAGCTGCCATGCCCCTGTGCTTGTAAGAATGCTGCAGAGATACCTGGTATGAGAAGCAGAAAAAGTTAAAGAGAATCAGTTCTATCAGCAATAGTGAATGAGTTGAGGGTGTCTTTTCTCAGTGTTTTGTGCTTATAGAAGTTGTGGGGTTTTGTGGGGTTATAAAGAGTGGGGTTTGTGTTTATAAAAGTGCTTTTGCACAGGAAACTCCTAGAACTTATTTATGTCCTCAGCAAATGTGGTCGGACTTAGCTACGGGGATTTACTGAAAGCTGTTACACAAATAAATAATGAAGTTCAAAATTAGCAACAAGTACAAAATTAGATCAACAAGCTGTGCTGAAGTCTGGCAGAGTGGAGAGGAGAAACCATTGCAGTCCTGGAGGGACAGGCTGGCCTGTGGCTGCGGAAGGAAGATTCAGCTGCTGAGGAGCTGACTTTGCAGAAGTGCCTAACCAAAGGTTGGGCAAAGGATAAATTTTTCTGTTTTCTTTGACAGGGCAGGGCAGGCAGATGATGCTTGGTCTGGAGTTTCAGGAGTATTTTTCCCATTATTTTTGTCCACCGACACTTGGCACTCTGCTCATTTCAGAGGTGACTGGAACTGATTTGACAATTTTTTTCCCCCTGCTCAGCTGTTTCTGTGTGTTGTGCAGACCTCCAGATACCTTTGATAGATGCAAAAGGACAGTCACAGGTGCTGTATTTCTTCTTCATACCTTTCCAGACTGGCCAGACCCTAAAACTGCCCATATCAAGCTGGCCTGGAAGAAGAGCATCACGCATCCCTGGGTTGGTGGTGCTCAGCCCCACGTACAGGCAGTCAGTGCCTTTTCACCAGGGCAGTAGCCACGATTTGCTGTTAGGTCACCCGGGACTGCTGCCATCAGCAGCATTTGGTGCTGCCCATCTGCTCCCCCAGCCCCTTCCTGAAGCTCTGACCTGGCAGCTCGGTGGGGCTGGGGGGAGGTGCTGCCCTAAGACTCCAGGCAGCAGAGTTTCCTCCCCTGCAGTGTTGTGGGGAAGGGGTTGTCCACAGCCAGGTGCAGCTGCTGCTGAGCTCTCCCAGCCCACGTTCCCGGGACGCGTTGTTCTGGGTTTTTCCTGCCGACCTCCTGCAGGCGCTTGGCCCCGAGCCCAGCAGCCGGGATGCCGGCAGCGTGGCCACTGCGCCGAGGGACACGGTAGCCACAGGGCCTGTGCATGGGCTTTCGTACAGCACCCAGTTATATGAAAAAGGAGCAAAACCACAGAACTGTTGAAGAGTTGAGTTTGGAAGGGATCTACGGAGGTCATGGAGCCGAGTTCCCTCAAACAAGGGGCACAGGCTCCCCTTTCAGAAATTCAAGTGCTGCTGCAAAGTTCTGTCCTCACCAGCCTTCAGTTCCTGCTGGGGGCTCTTCCTGCTTTTCCTGGCCTGAAGAAGGCAGCGTGACCTCAACTCTCCACACTTGAGTTCCTGCACTCCCCCTTATCCGCACCAGGGTCGTGTCCCTTGTCTCTCTTAATTACCCTCAAAATCCCTCCTGTTATCTTGCTTGATTCAGTGACTTGCTTCCTTCTGGGTTTATAATGAGTGTTGGGCCGCATGAAAATTTCTGTTCATCAGACTTTGACCAAAATTTATTATAAGCTTGTAAAGCTTCAGTAGCTGATAAAGTACATTTGCAGTCACTCCAGTTTCTGGCCCATAGCCACCAGGGGCTCCAGTAGAGCATTGCTGGCTTAGCACAGGCAAAGCTCTGGCACACGTGGGCTGTGCTTCATCTGGAGAACATGCTCAGCTCTTCTGTAACTGCTCATCTTTGGGTTTTTGTCAGTGTGCTGTGGCCTGGTGTCCCTTTCCCTCTCCAGCCCCAGCAAGACGTGCTGCAGAGCTTGCAGAGCCCAGCTCCATGCTGGGCTGATGTTCAGGAAATCCGGGCTGTGTCCCTGGCCCTGTCACTGCCTGCTGCTGTAGGAGGGAGTCTTGGTCCTCAGGGTGACGTGTTCTGGCTTGCCTCAAAACAGCAGGATGCCAGAGGCTGGAGTGAACTGTCACCCCTGCTGATGATTTCCGTATGGGAGACCAGATATGTGGTTGCATTAGGCAGTGGGAACAGTCTGAAAAAAAAAAACACAAAAAAGAACAAAACCATTGAATAGACTTGATTGTGTGAGTGGATTTAAGTCTTTCTCGACCCATCTCACATTTATGGGATGGTCATAAAAGCTCTGTCTATTGAGGCATGGGTCATGGCAGCCAGGCCCCTTTGTGCAGCAGCAGTATTTGTGCTCCAACAACCTCCTGTGCCAGCGCAGGCTGAGCAAAGGCCACCAGCACTGGGCCAGTGCCCAGACACAGTGGCTGAGTGATGTTTCTGGTGTTGCTTTTAGGTAACAGTCCATGATGTGAATGAGCTGACAGAAAAGCTGTTTCCAATTGTTGAAGCCATGCAGAAACACTTCAGTGCTGGATCAGGGACCTACTACAGCGACTCAATCTTCTTCTTGTCGGTTGCGATGCATCGCATCATGCCCAAAGGTAAGCCTCCACTTTGCTGCAGCAGCTGCCTCCAGCAACACAGCCTCTTTTTCTTCTGCACCAAAATGCTGTCTATTGCTGTTTCAAATGCAGAGAAAATTAATGAACTTTAGGATGGGCTCCCAGGGTTCTGCTCCTTCCTGCAGTGATGGACCCTTTGGTCAAAGACCGCCCACATCTAGGTCTCTGCTGGTGGGAGGTTGTTCATGCTACAGCTCACAGGCAGCAGCTGGCCAGGCCCTCGTGCCCTGAGATGGTAGGAGAGGCAAGGCAGGAACATCTGTGCTTGCCTTGTGTGTGTTCATGGCCCCCTGTCCTGTGGGGTGTCAGCAGAAAGAGGTGCCTCATGTCTGTGGCACAGCATCCTGACTGTATGCTAGCAAGCATCAGCAGAGTGGTTGTTGAAGCTTTCCTCTTGGCTCTGGTGAAAGCTTTGCTGATTGGGAACCAGTCATCACTTGAGTTTCCTTGTTGTGCCTTTAGTCTGCTGTTATTGAGTGCAGGAACAACAATAAATCTGCAGGAAAACAAGGCAGCTGTTAAGGGCTTGGCTCAAGATGATGCCATGTTTTCCTTCCCCAGCTGCGCATGGATGCTTCTCCTGGGACTAGCATGCTCTCTAGCCTTGGACTGGTTGCATCCCTGGACACCAAACCCCTTCCCTGGAGTTCCTCCAGCCCTATCCATTTCTTCCTAGTGCCAGTCTCTGGGCTCTCCCCTCTGGCTGCCCTGCTGGCCTGACGCACCCTGTCCCTGGCCAGTTGGCCCCATGCCCTCCCCATGCCATGGCAGGTTGCAGATGGCAGTGGCAGCAGGGAGCTCTGGGGATCTGCCCAGCGGTACACCTGCCCTGGGAGGTGAGGTGGCTGTCCTCTCAAAGCTGCTTGTGGATGGGACGTGGTGGTGGCCCACTTCTACATGAGTGTTGCTGAAAGAGCTATTCCCAAGGCTGACACCACCATCATCCACAGCTTCCTCAGCATCTGGGGCCTTTGCCCAGCTGTAATATTCCCTGTTGACTTCCTGCTGTGGACCTCAGGCACAGACTTGCTTTTGCTGGGACTTGGGCAGGTGTGACTCCTCTGTGCCCCTGCTGAGCCCTGTCCCAGTTTGGCTCTGCCTTCTGGTTTGTGGGGCTTCCTCTTGACAAATCTGGGGGCAGAGTGTCCTCTGCTAGCTTGTTAAGCAGGGGTGTTTAATTTGTGCAGGCAAGCACAGGGGGGAGGAGGCAGGGAACTGACCTGCTTTGTCCCACCAGGGCTGTGGGGCAAAGCAGCCCCAAGGGTTCCATCCAGCCCAGCTGGTCATTACTCTGTGGATGTGCTGTACTTTCCTCTCCATTCGACTTGGGTAATTTTTTCTGTGGCTGGTGATGTCTGCATTGTGAGTGCTTTGAAGCACACTGAATACAAATGGCAGCATTAATGCTGGCTAATTCACTCGTCGTGATTCCCTGTCCTGTCTTTACCATGTGCTAAAGATATCCTTGTCATGCTGCTTGCCAGCAAGAGGCTTCTCAATCTGAAATGCCTTTTCTCAGTTCATCAACCTGCCGGTTGTTTCATCTCTTGGGAAGCTTGTTTGTTCTCCCTCAGCCTGACAGTGCTTGCAGCCATCCATTCAGGGCAAAGGATATTTAGAGACATTTTTACAGTTTCATGAGCTTAATTTTTGTTTCAGAAGTTGCTAGTAAAATATTTCCTGTGCGAGGAAAATAATATTTACTGCCCTGGGTGGCTGGTGATTTATGAGGCTGGTGGGACTCCTCAGCCCCTTCCCTGCTGCCTGATGTGCAGCTGACACCAGACAGGAGGCAGCAGGGAAGGCTGCAGCTCTGCTGCCTGATTGCAGGCTTGTGGGTGGTGTGGGAATGGTACTGGGTCCCGGCCACCCCTTTGCCTCTGACAGACCAACCTCTACTGACATGAAGAAGCCATTTTGCTAAGATGGAGAAGAAAAGACAAGACTTTCCTTTTCAGGCAGTACTAGCCTGGTGAATTCCTGGTGAATTTCTGTGCTGTTTCACCTGCCTTGAATGCTGCCTCTTTTTGTGAACCTTTTCAGGCACATCTGGCTTCAGTGTTAGCACCAATTTTTTTAGCACCAGTCTTCCAACCAGATTTGGTTGGAAGCTGAAGCAGCCTTCAGCAGGAATAAAGGCCATTATTTTAATATTAAACTCGATTGTGTGTTTGTTTGCATTTTTATTAATATGCCTATAGGGTTGGTTGTTGGGTTTTTTTCTGTAGTTAGCAACCTTTGGAATAAAGTTGGCTGGCTTCAGTTTTTCAAATTTACCATTTTTTGAAGGGAGGCATTTCTGTAGTATCATGACTTAGTGATTTGTTTGAAGCCTTGGGGTTGTGACGGGGCACTGACTTTGCAGACTGATGGCAAGCACAGCTGAACACCAGGGCTGTATTTTTTTAAAAATAAAGAGTTTTGCAGAACACATGTGGGCTGTGTGCATATTGCACTGAGAATAAATGAGTTTTGCCACTCAGCTGCTTGGTTTTTCACTGCTGCTTGGGATCCTTGCCCAAAAAACTTCACATCTAAAACCTGCAGCTGCCAAAGTATAATATAA
The DNA here is from genome assembly GCA_038090715.1 of Florisuga fusca. Lineage (NCBI taxonomy): Eukaryota > Metazoa > Chordata > Aves > Apodiformes > Trochilidae > Florisuga > Florisuga fusca. The sequence continues at coordinate 223,821 of JAAWXA010000032.1, forward strand.
CAGCTTCTTAGCTGGTGTAAATCATGGAACTCTCTTCCTTTAAATGCCTTACATCAGTAGAATTAATCTGATTTAAACCAGCTGGGGACTTGGTATGCTGCATGCAGAAGTGTAGACTGCATAACTCTTGTCTGTGCTTGAGGCTCATAAATCCTGTTCCAATGTGATGGTGGCCAGGAGGGAGGTGGCCGAAGGGCTGGGGGAGGGCTTGATGCATTGCAACAGTTTTGCAAGGCAAAAGTGATGGGAAAGTTACACAGAAAGGGCACAAACAGGGTTCAGGTTTAGGAGGAGCTGCCAGGATAAGGATTATGTTAGCGTGAAATGATTTTGGGACTTTGCAGAGCAGTGTTAGGAGGGGGAAGGCTGGACAAGGGCTCAGATCTTTTTACTTTCCTTTTCAGTGTGCCTATCCAGAGGTGACCTGTCACTTCCCAGCTGGCTTCAATCCCTCTGGGCACTCGTTGTTACAGCCATGTAACTTCAGAGGTCTGGGCACATTTTTATCACTTTCCTTGTGGATCCTTGAAGGAGCAATGTCTGAGCAGAGCTGCCTGGTGGATGAGATCCCGGGACAGATTCCGGGTGCCATCATGAGGGGAGGAGGAGATGTAGTGGCAGAGGGGCAGCCAGGGGAAGCTGTGGCCTCCTCAGGGAGTTCTTGGCCCAAATAAGGTGTTTTTTGGTCTGGCTTGGTCTCCCACAAAACTGCTATCAGTCTTTTCTGCCCTGGGAGTCCTGTCCCAGAGACAGTGGCTTCTGTGAACATCGGCTTATGCCTTTCCCACCAAGTGGTGCTGGAGGGAGGGCAAAGCCAGGGAAGAGACATGTTGGAGTGAGCACTGCTCTTCCTTCTCAGGGCACCCTGCCTGCACTGAGGCCTGGCACCCAGAGCTCTCCTGCTGCTGGTGTGGAGAGCCTGGGAGCCCGGGAAAAGGGTGAATCAGAGGTATCAAGGAAATAGTCTGCTGGATGGAACAATGCCTTGACAAGAAACTGCCTTCTGCTAGCAGGCTTCTGTAAAAGCAGGCAGGCAGCGTGCTGCAGGTGTGATCTGTTGCATTTGGGAAAACAGGGATTTGCAGGCATGCATGTGTGAGGGTTTGCCATTGCAGCTGCAGTGCTCCAATCAGTCGTAATGCAGGATTGCCTGGATTGGGCTCTGTTTGCCTGTGGGGTGCCAGGTGACTGCACACAGTGTTTCCCTTCAACAGCACCTGTGTGCACTGAGTTCTGGTGCATTGATCCTGTGTCACACTGCAAACAGGGAAACATGATTCAGAGGTCTGCAAGGTGGAGCCTGGCAGAGGGAGATGGGAGAGCATCATCTCCCCTCCTTCCTTCTGTCAGCAGCAGAGCAGATTCTGGTGCACAGTGCAGCTACCTGCAAAATTCAACAACTTACATTGTAAGAAATAAACATTTTGAGAGCATGTCACTCCTGATCCTTTCCTGCTGGCTGAGAGTTACAGCTGTTGCTGATTCCATCCACATTGTGGGTACACAGAGATGCAGTGGGTTGGGAGTGTGCTAGGAAGAGAGTTCCTGTGTCCCAGATGCTCCAGGCATGATCATGCCTTATTGGAGATCTTGTGAAGAGGATGAGAAAATGAGGGTCTGTGTTGGAGTCATGGGAGATGGTGCCAGAGCCACGTGGTCTCTAGCCACAGTTCCCACAGGATGCTGCAGTGGCTGAAGGGTTTATTTTCTGGCAAAGATGTTCCCATCTTTACAAAGATGGAGGGACTGTTAATAGTTGTTGGTGTGCTCTCATAATTACCTGATTCTTGCTGCAGCCACGTGAAAAACAGCTAGATGCCCTCCCTAGCCTGTCCCTGGGCTTTGCTCACTCATGTCAGATCCTGCAATGAGAAGAGGCTGGAGTGATGGATTTGCAAGCCATGAGGAGAATGGTGCCAGCCATTGTTCCTGGCTGGGTTGTGTCTGTTGTGCCATTGGAGTTGTTTCTGTGGTAATTTTTGGGAGCAGGCAACGGCAGATCTAAGCAAGTCCCCCCCCTCCCAGGTAAACTCCAGAATCTGTTGCTTTGTAGGGGGGTCCTCACCTGCCAAAATAAGATGCTAACAACAGGATGAGCCTCTCCTGGCTGGAGAGCCCCTGGGCCCAGCCCTTCTGCAGAGGAGCTGTTGGGAAGGGCTGGGGCAGTCAGAGGGATGTGGGTGCTGCTCAGCAGGTACCGGGCAGCCCCCCTGGGGGAGGCCCCTTCCCCATGGCACTGCCACCTCTGGGCCCCAGCACAACCTGCAGCCCCGGGGGATGGTGTCACTTCTCATCGTTTCCACTGGCCGCCCCTCTCTGCAGTGCCACCACTGATTATTTTTGGATGTCCCAGATCTGTCAGGCTGGGGCAGGCGCAGGCGGCTGTTTCCCCCTCCCCATGGAGCGTGGGGTCTGGGTGCCTGGTGCCGTGGGTGGGTGCTGCCCTCCCCATCCAGTCCCGCTCCCCTGTCCTCAACACACCCTTGTTGGTTGCTCTGCTGTAGCTCCTTATTGCTTAGGAGGAAGAAACAAGGACAAAATCCCTTCCTCCACCATGTGCAGTTAATCGGGACATGAGCTCATCTGCCTTTAATGCATTTCTTTTCCTGTATCCCTTTTTAGTTTCCCTTTCAATCTCACCCGCACGTTACTTCACAGCTTTCCATCCACACTGCTTTGCAATTTATGGCAACCTGGAATTAAACCTTATTTTGTCTGATTATAGGGTTTCCTGCTGCTCTTCCTCCAGCTCTGAAAAGTGTCTTCACACTCCTCCCCCAGCAGCACCATATATTAAATACACAGTAAGCAGCACTTCCAGCTCCATCCTGAAAGCTGTCATGCTCAGCAAAGTGTCTGCTTTGGAGTCCAGTTACAAGCCAAGGTGTTGAGTACCATTATGTACTGGTATCTCAGACCTTGATGTATTACAAGGAGACACTTGAATGCACAGGAAAAAATTAATTTCCTGGAACAAAATGCATCTGTCTCCTGCCAAGTCTCTCCATCCCTCTGGAGGTGGCTGCAGGGTGTGGAGCAGGGCAAGCAGAGGGATGCTGCCATGAGCACACAGAGGTGTTGCTGCTGCCCCAGACCCCTGAGCTCACCCAGGTGCCTGCCCTGGGTGGGTAGTAGTGATTTGTTATCTGTCTCTATCAGACAGCCTGACTTTTTAATTATCTGATAGGCTGGAATTGCTGTGCAGCAGCCGCTGCTCTGCTGGGTGCCTAATTGGTGCAGCAGAAACCTGGTTAGTGGTCGTGGTCACTTGGGCATGTCCCCCTTTGCCTCCTGCCCCCCCTGGTGCCCTGTTTGTGGGAAGGGGGGGCTGCTGGACAGGGAGGGGGCTGCTGGGCTGCCCCAGGGAGCAGGGAAGACCCCTGACTCTGCAGCCAGAGGCACGGATCTGCATTTAGGTGGGCAGATGGAAGGTAAGATGTCTGCATCTCAGCAAGGCCTGGTGGCACAGGGCTTTGTAGGGTTGTTTTCTCTAGGGAGGATGGGCTCCAGAGCAGCAGCAAGGCCTGGGAAAGGGGACAACAGCCCCCCAGTCGCCAGGATGCTGGCAGGGAGCTCTGCAGAGTATGTTGTGCCTGCAGGTCCCTGCCTCGGTGCCTTCCTCTGGGCCAGGCTCCCCGGCGCTGTCGGGGTCAGCGGTGCAGCAGCAGTGATTAATTCTGGAAGCAGAGCAGGAGACTTTATCTGTAGAGAAAACAAAGCCTGGCAGGGGCAGCGTGCAGCCGGAGGGGAAGTTGCTGGCAGCCCTGGTGACAGCAGGAGGGAGAGCAGCCAGGGGCAGCTGGCAGTGCGGGGGGGGGGGCAAGCCAAAACCGGGCAGCCTGTAATGAAGGGCAGGGCGGAGAACACTGTGTTTGTGTAAATAAACCATGTGTCAACGCAGAGCTTGTGGTGGTGTTGGCATGGATGCCCAGAACCAGAGCTGCACTTGTGTTCTGTTCCCCTCTGCAGCTCAGGCTTTGGGGGGTGCCTGGCTGCTTCAGCTGGGCAGTGCTCTATGGGTGGCATAGGAACCCTCCAGAGCCTGTCGCCTGCCCTGTGCCTATGCCTGGCCTTGGTGCTGGCCGTGGGAGTGGTGTTTTTCTTGGCCAGACATCCCTGTGAGCCAGTGAAGGCGGAGGTTTCTGGTTTCACAGGCGGTGCAGGAGGCTTGGCAGAGCTGAGGGGTGCTGCCCGCTGGAGCAGGAGCTGCTGCTGCAGTGCTCCTGGAGGTTTATTGCCGACGGCAGTCATCCTAAGGTCACTGCTGGTCCTTCACAACTCCTGGATTTCTTAGGATGTCCTCCTGTTGTGATGAGGACAGCTGATAAAAATCATCAATATTCAGAGCCAAACTCAGCAGTGGGGAGAGGCAGAAGGGAGGCTGTCCAGGTGTGCCCAGGGGCAGCAGGACTCAGCCCTCCTCCTCCTGCCTCCTCCTGCTATCCCCCTGCTGACTCAGACAGCCTGGGCTACCCAGCTCTCTTTCTTCTAATGGTTCAAATCAAATGGCAAAATGCACAGACCCTGGCTGCAGCCCCACAGCACCCAGAGGTGCAACCATCAGGGGACACTCCCGTCCCTTTGCTGCTGTGTCACTCCTGCACTGCTGTCCCTGCAGAAGGGTATCTGAGCTGCTCAGCATCTGTCAGCTGTCTGTCCTTGCCTGTCACCCAGCCCGTGCAGGGCCATTTCACCCCATGTGGTGTTCAGAAGGGTGCATGGGCTCCTGCCTCCTTGTGTAAGCAGGGCTTGCTGCTGCTGGCTCTGTGGGGAGAGGTGAAGTGGCATGTCTGGGTCACACAACATACTGAGGTCAGAAGTCCTGGTGGTGTCCTCCTTTATCTCACCTCTTCTGCTCCATATGGGTGGAAGACACGAGCCTCTGGCCCCAGAAGTCACTGTTTTGATGCAGAGGAGGCACAGGGAAGTGGGGGTGTCCCCACCTGGAACATTTTGGAGGAGTCTGTCCTTGTTGCCATGGTGCACTGGGGTGCTTAGGTTCTTTCAAAGCAGGTTTGCTGATACAGGTGCAGGGAATAGCAGGAGCAGAACCAAATCACCACCAGCATTGGTGATGCATCTGCCTCAGGAGCATGTTAGAGGCTTGGGCACAGTGCAGTCTGGTAGGGCAGTGGCCTCTCCCCTCTTGCCATCCTACTGCTCCCTGCAGCAGCTCCACTGCCAGACCAGCTTCAGGCAGGATTTTGTACTCTGAGAAGGAAGCTGAGCTTATGCCAAGATGAGCCTATCGATGGGCTGCAGAGCTACACCACCTCCAGGAGGTTTCAATTCTTGCTTCTTCTAATCTAAAGCTGTTAAACCACTGCTCAATTAACAGTGATTAAGACCACACCATGTGCTGGACAGCTTCTGCCCTTTGCATTGTGATGGCAGCTCTCCATCTTGCTGTTTGTTCCTGGACATGAGTTGTGGCTGTTGTCACTCCATCCCCTCTCTGCAGAGTGCTGGTGGTGGCATGCCCCTGCCCCAGGTCTGGCCTGGTTTGTCCAGCAAAAGATGGTTTTGAGCTGAGGACAGCACTTAGGTCTCAGCCCTGCACGTGCCATCTGAGCTCTGTTTTGCCAGGGCAGCAACCCTGGTACAGGGAAAGCTGTGATGTGAGTAAAGGAGCTGCCTGCAGAGCAGTCTGTGCTGCCAGCCAAGGCCATGCTGCAGGGCTTCAGGGGTTCTTCTGCCTCGTGTATTAGAGCCCGATGCATGGTTGTGGAACCACCCTGGGCTCCCCACACCTGTGCCCGAGGGTGCCTGGTATCCAGGAGGTGTAGCCTCTCAAATTGTGTGTTGTACTCTAGTTTTGGCTATCAGTAGGTGACCTGTGGATGCTGTGCATGGTGGGTGTCACGCTGCTGCTTGCCTTGGCCCTGGCTGCCTGCAACAAGGGAGAGAGAGCAGCTCCCTGGAGGCAAAGGTACCACAGCAGGAAAAGGCAAAGAGCTGACTTCCTCATGGGAAGGGTGATGAGACATTGGAATGGACTGCCCAGGGAAGTGATGGAGTTGCTATCCCTGGAGGTGTTTAAGGAGAGACTGAATGTGGCACTTAGTGCCATGGTATAGCCAAAGTGGTGGCCTTAGGTCATAGGATGGACTTGATGATCTCAGAGATCTTTTTCAGCCTCAGTCATTCTGTCACAAGGGGATCTCCTTGGCTCCCGTAAGCCATCAGGTTGCCAGCTGACAGCTGGCATTCCCAGAGTAGCCAACGGAGTAGTGCCCACAGGCCTGTGTGCTTGGCACCTTCCCCCAGACTCTCTGGAAGCTCTGACCTTCACATTTTGTGTTGTACTCACCCTCCATCATTCCCCTTTCCTGTAGCTGTAAATCTCCTGCAGTCTATCCCCCCCAGCTCAGGCCAGGGGATAGCAATCCCAGTCTCCAGGCAGGCCAAAGCCTCCTCCCTGTGTTCTGCTGTGGCTCATGGTCCTGCCTGACTTTTTGGAGAAGAGTCATTTGCTCCCAAGGCTGGCACTGTGTGTTGGTGTGTCCTTGGAGAGGCCATCAGACGTGCTGCAGAAGCTGTCCCCTGCCAGAGGGACTCCCAGGCACCACTCAGGGCATCCAGAGAACCCACTGGATCCCGTGGCATGCACTTGGGGTGCCTGCTTGCATGCTGGCATGGCTCTGCCAGGTCCCGGCAGAAGATGCTGGGCACAGGGGAGTGATCTCTGCCAGCCTGTGTCTCCTCACTGGGCTGAGGCTCTGGGAAAGGAGGGAGCACCCACAGAGGGGACCCTGCTGTGGGATCACACATCTCTTAAGCTGCTCTTTCTCCTCTGGTCAGAGCTGGGGGAAGGGTTTGAGTCAAGCCCAAGCTGCAGCCCTGCTGCAGCTGCTGGTGTGAGGCTGCAGTAAAATATTGCAAGCGTTAAATGGGGCCAGACTGTGCCATAAAGCTGTCACTGCTAATGGACATCATCTCTGCTATGAATGGGATAACTCTCCTTTATGCACTGTGGTTGGAAGACCTGGAGCTGAACAGAGCAGAGGTTAGAAAATGGAAAAGTTAGAAAACTTGCTCGTTGACCAAAACACCTTCAGCTTTTTTACCACATTTTCACCTGGACCCCTCTGAGCAGTTTGTGCCTAAGAGAGCATGAGATTCCTCCACCCCCACATGGTAGCCAGGACAAAACGTTTGGTAAGAGGGCAAAACAGCATGATACATCATAAATATTAGTGCCTGGCCCCCTGCCAGCCACAGGCAGAGAAATCATCTTGGCCATTAATCTCTCTGTGCAAGTTGCATCTGGCACAGCAGCACTTAAAAGTCACCCATTCTTGCTTTTGTCTCAGTGTTGCAGTTCATGCTTGCTTAAAAAGAAATTTTAAAGGAAAAAAAAAAAAAGAAAAGTACTTTATGTTCTCTGAGTCTTAATTTTTTAGTCAGTTTTTGCTGGGGGGCTCTGCCAGCACAGCACAGGACCAGAGCTGGGGGCTGGGGCTGGGGCAGGCAGGCTGGGACTGGAGATTCCCCCAAGCTCAGCTTTTATTCTCCACTGTGGTTAATTGCAGTTAGTGCTCATCTGTGATTTTAGAGAACAATTGGATGACGTGCCTCATGGTTGATTTAATTGAAACCTGATGAGGCATCAGGAGCTGCTGTGAGCTGTGCTGGGATCCTCCTGGGAACCCCATCCCTTCTCTCCATCCTTGGCAGTGCCTTGGAGGATTTAATCTCCCCTTGTGCTGTAGGCCCTGGAGTTTGTGACCAGCCTGGATATTCTCAGTTGCAGTGTTATTAAGGACTTGGGGTTTTGCACTGCTGTGGTAAGAACCCCTGGGGAGGTTTGGGGTGTTTGGGATACGTATCATTCCCCATTGCAGAAATCCTCCACTCTGTCTAGTCATCTGCTTGAGCTGCACTACCAATTTCTAAGGCTGTTGGGAAAGCTGAGGGAAATTGCTTTCAGGTCAAGACCTGCTTTAGCCTGTAGTGAATTACTATGCCTGGGTTTTAAATCTTTGCAAACAGAGGATTATGGCTGTAGTAAATACTCAGTAGGCTTGGGGATTGGTGTACTGTTGGCTGAAGGGAGTGTGGCCTTTCCTTTTAGCAGATAGAGGGTGATGGATGTTAAAAAAATAAATTGAGATACAGCCTGGGTTGTAGCTTAGATACTATTTCTCCTTGATTTATATTTCTGCTTGGATGCTTTGCAGAGTAAGCAGTATATTTCTTGCTTAACCTCATGGGCTTTTTTCTTCTTAAATGAGGACAGTGTGGTAGATACAACCAATTGCCAAGAGCCCTGGATTACTGTAAAAAAAAAAATCCAAAGCTGTTGTACAGCCCCACATCTGCATGAAACACAAACACCAAGTGATGAATGCCTCTGGAATGGCAAAGCTGCATTCCTGTGCTGGAGGACAGCTGCCCGTGCCTGGCTGCTGTCAGCATCCCTCGGTCTCCATCTGCAGTGGTGGCTTCAGAGAGTGAAAACAGTTCAAGTTCCTCCTGCTCTCAGCAGACCTGGGGTGGCCAGCGGCCTGTCCCAGGCACGGTGAGGTGAGGGGCTGAGGAATGGAGGTGGCATGAAGGCTGGAGAAGTGCCAGCCCTGATAGGAGGCCCTGCCTGTAGCCAAGGGGGTACAGGCAGCAGAGGATGAGGGCAGGCTGGGCTCATCCTTCTGCTTGCAGGAGGAAAGGTGAGGCCTCATTTGCTAATTGCTGTGAAAAGTGGGGACAAGCACATGGAGCCCACATAGAGCTGTAGCGACACCGGTGCGTGCTGAGGGGGGGTGAAACAGGCTGACAGTCTTTTTAATCCAGTTAATGTCGAGTTCTAAACAGCCTGGCTAGTTTGCTCTTGGCTTTTGTAACACATATAAATAGTGTTGGCATTGCATAAGGCCATGGAGGATCACTCAGCTCCTCTCTCAGTCCCCCAGCAGGGCTTGGCTGCCCAGCCAGAAGATGACCATGGCTTTGCTCAGGCCTGGGGGAACCAACAGGATGGTCTAATCTCTCATAGCATTTGCTCCATTTGACGTGGCCTCCTGCAATCTGTACAACATCCCCAGATCCTGGGACAAGCAGTCTTGACAAGGTGCATCTCCTGAGCACCATCTCCATCAGTGGTCTCGTGTGTTGCAGAAGAGATGACAACAAATGCAGACAGGGGCCTGACCCTGTTAATGAGCTCAGGCCTGGCCTTGATAATGAAGTCCTTCATCCTGTCCTTGCTCTTGACTTTCCTACTGCAAGTGGGTGGTGCTTCCATGTCTGTACAACCCTCATCCTCTCTGACAGTACCACCAGCCATGATGAAGTTTTCCAGGCTGCTGCACACCACCAGCAGTTTTTGTGCAGGCAGGCGGCTGTAATTTCTGCCCTCATAGAAGCCCACATCAGCTGCTGGCAGCTAAAGAGCTTGTGCAAATGATACTGAGGGTGTCATGTGGCTGACTGCACTGCTGATGTTGTCTGTGATGGGAATTGTTCTGATGCTTTGAGCCAGGGATGCTGAGAGGGCTGGAACTGGGAAGCACTTTTGGAGTTGGTAGCTTTTCCCAGAAGTTCTTAAGGTGAACATGGGCTTTTGTGTGGCTGCTCCTGGAGAAGCACCTCTAGAAAGGGGGATGCCAGGTTGAAGCTACCTCTTGCTTTTCTTAGTCATGTGGAGAACCTTCTGGAAGGAAGGAGGGAGTGAACAGAACAGGAGGCCACCAGAAATGGTTTCTGAAATAAGTCATGCCTAAAATGTACAGTGGTAAATGTGGTGGAGGTGGTTGAAGGTTGGTGGCTTTCTGTAGAGATAGGGCAAACACAATCCATCTGCAGAGTTGGCCGAGTCTTGCCTGCAGGGCTGACTGCACCATATGTCCATTGGGTGTATTTCCTCATGTCACCATTGGTGCTCACTGGTTGTGATTTTGTCTTCTATAGCTGATTTTTCATCTTTGTGCTTCCAGAAATAACACAGATCATCCAGGTAGACTTGGACCTGAAGTACAAGACCAACATCCGAGACCTGTTCGATGAGTTCAACAACTTCCCAGAGGGAGCAGTCATTGGCATTGCCAGGGAAATGCAGCCAGTGTACAGGTACAGCCCCCTCCCCGTGGGGAGCACAGGGTGGGCAGGGGATGGCTGGTGTGTCTTCTCTTCAGCCCAGGTTGCTCTTTGGAAGAAAATCTAGGGGACTCAGATCCCTGCTTTAATCCCTGTAGGGGTACTTAATCTGAAACTTGCAGCTCAGTATGAACAAAGTGTAGAGTGTCAGTGAGGTTTCCTTGTTCCCATGCACCACCACAAGGTTTCCAGAACCAGATTCTTGGTAATCGTTGCCAAAATCCTTATCTGGGTCGTAGCACAAACACTAGAGCTGTGTTTGCCCAACCATCCCTACTGAAGTGCTCTGATGGCATTCTGGACCATCAGTTTGTACGGGGGCTCAGAGGTTTTGGCTGTGAATTACTGCCACCCTGCCATAGAAGGAGCAACATCTTCTAGGCTGGGTGAACCTGTCACCAGTGTGTCACTGTTGCTGTTCCTACTGTTACTGGCCTGGAAGAAGAAATCTCTGTGCTCATGGCAGAAGTGTCACCTCCCCTCCAGGCCTGTGCTCTTCTCAGGGAGAGCTGGGGCCAGAGCAACGTGGATGCTGAGGTCTCTCCTCCGTAGCGTTGCACTGCACTCGGAGCATGGAGGGCTCTTGTATCCGCTTTGGGTGTCCTGAAAGGATTTTGGTGCCCAGAATGGTAAATCCAGCCCCACTTAATTATATCCAATTGTTAGGGCTTAAAATGGGATGGATGGAAGAAGCAGCAACAGCCAAGTGTGGCTGCAGGGCTGTGCTGGATTGTCAGTCTCAGTCAGCAGTGCCCAGCAGAGCAGATCCTGTTCATTAGTGGTGCAGCCAAGAACAGGATGCATTAAGCATTTTTTTGCCTGTGATTAGTCCACAGTGGAATCATTCCATGGTTCTGTCTCTGCAGGGATCAGTTTTGCATGATTTCCACACATAGCTAGGGAGAGGAGATGGTGTCTTACTGTCTGGGTGTGGTTTGTGGGACCAGGCATGCCCCGAGGGAACTGAATTAAGCTTTGGGGTGCTCCCCTGGAGAGAGAGGTCTCCAGCATGGCAGGGGACAAGGCACAGCACCATGGGGCTCAGGACTGAGTATCTGACCCAAGCCAATGCTGTGCTCTCCTTGCTCCTGCCACCCGTGGTGGGGACAAACAAGCTAAGTAATAACAGCCTCACAGGCAGCATTTTTGGGCTGAACTTTCTGTTGTTGCAGTTTTGACATTCTGGGTCATTTTGGGCTATGCTGTGCTTTTCTTCTTGTGCTGTTTTGATCTCCATGTGAATCATTCTTGTTGGCAGATCACCTGGCGAGGGGCGAGCTCTGCAAACGCCACCCTGGGCTCCCGCCGAGCCCTCCGCCCCGCAGGGCTCACACCTCACTGCTAAAAGGGTTTCCAGACAAAAGCACGAGCTGACAAAGCGTGTCTTTGTGGAAAAAAAAAATTATCTTCGCTATTTTTACGCTTCCAGCGAAATAAAAATGTGTTGTAGGTGTGAAATGAGAGGTGCCAGCTCCAGCCATGTGACTTGCCACGTGTGCAGGGTTGAAGCACCAGTTGGGAAAGTGGTTGTGGGGGTGGAGGAGGGTTACCAGGCTGTGGGGGTGATGGTGAGGCTTCTTGATTTCCACTCATGTTTTCCTCTCCACTTCATGCAGCTCCCTGCAGCACCAGTGCTGCCCAGGGGGATATATTCCAGCTCCTTTGCACTTGAGGCATTCCCAGCAATGGTGACAAGGTGATGTGGTCTGATCTGCAGCTGAAGGGGATGCTAGCGTTCTGGTACCTGCTCCTACAGCAGACCTGCTCCTACACCAGGAGGTGTTTTCCAAGCAGGACATGTTGCCTGGAGCTGTGCCTGTGGCTCTGCAGCAGTGTGGATGCCCTTGCCTCGTGGTTGTGTTGGTGTGAAGCATGGCTGTGCTGGCACATGTTCAACACTGAGGCCTCTAAAGCAGAGTAGCCAAAGTGGGGAAGAACCTCAGAGTTGAGATGGCAAAGCTTTCCTGAGCTTGCTCACGGAGGTGTGAACTGACACCCACAGGGCAGGGAGTGGCCTGGGTGCTCTCTTTCTCCATCTGTAGCCATGGATGGAGACCAACCCACTTGGCTGTGTTGGATCCTTGGCATGTCAGGAAGTAAATGGGTGCAGATGGGCATATTCTGTAAATGGTGTACTCACTGTTTTCTGGGAGGTGATGCTCTTCCTGCCACCTGCCTGTTGGCTGGCTGGTTGTAGGTTGCATTTTCCAGGCACAGGCTGGAACTGCACAGTGCTCTTCTCCTGCACTTCTGTACTGGATACAGATGCTTGCTGCAAACAGAGGAGTAAGAGAAAAGCAAATAGGAAATATCCCGGAGCCTGCTTGCACATCCTGGAGGTAGGGGGAAACCTCCAGACAGCAAAACAGGATGGCACGGGAGCATTTCCACTTGTTTGACTCCTGCTGAAACAATGCCCAGCCACTGTTTGTTTTGGACAAATACATCTCCCTGAGCAACAGGATCTCCTGGCCCTCCTGCCCAGCAAATGCTGGGCTTTAACTGTTGCACAGCCTGGGGCTGTGCTGTCCTTTGGGGTGGCTCAGGGTGGGCTGGGGTGGCCTGAGGAGAGCTGTAGCTCCTGATGAAGTTGTATATATATGGATGGTCCTGCAGATCCACCTCCTCGCCGTGCCCTGAGGGGCAATGTCTGGCAGGGTCCTGGGGGCAGAGGGGGAGGTTGAGGTCCAAGGCTGTCAGCATCAGGTTTGCTTTTCTTCAGCTGCAGCCAAGAAGCAGCATTCTGCCTGCAGGTCAGACATGATGTCCTGCCTGTGACTTTTAGATCCACTGTGTGATATGAATTACCTGCAACACCTCTGTGGATGGGGTTGCAGGCAGAGCTTTGTCCCACCAGGGGCTGCCCCTGCTGCCAGGGCTCTTGGGGACTCTGGTACTGCACCCCAGGCTCTTAGGTGCTTGTAGGCTTTCCGTGGCAGTACTGGATGTCCCCTGCCAGGCTGACGTTTGCACACTGGCCTGCAGGCAGAGCCTCTTCCCAGCACTGACATCTGCCTGCTCATGTGTCTGCTACACAGCCAAGGGCGGGGGCTCCTAATTCAGTGAGAATGATTTTGGTGGAAGGATTAAAATCTGAAGTTTGCCTGGTCCAAAAGGCTTTTCTGCAAGGAAGTGCTTCTGCAGAGTCATAACCTTAGTTAAAAATCCTGTTGTCCCCTGCAGCACTTCAGCTACTCAGGCGTGCTGGCAGTGTCCTGTTCACCAGGCTGTGGAGTGGGGGTGATGATGCTCTGTATTAATATTTATGTTGCATTGGGCCTTCCATGCTGGATCCTGGCCAAAGTGAGGAGCCCAGGCCCTCCTGTGCTCTTGGCCCTGCTAAGAAATGTGCAGGCAGGCGTAGCAGGTGCAGCCTGCAAGCTGGTGACCACTGTCCCCAGGGTGCAAGCCTGGCCTTGGGGACTGGTGTAGCTGTGGTCCCAGCTGAGTAGGTCTGAGTGATGGCCAAGTGAAGCATGGCTTGCTGTGGGTCAGCCTCCTGGCCAAACATGAGCAGCAGGGGCTGTACCCAGGGCACCTCCAGGTCCATGGGTGCACAGTGCAGATCTCCATCAGGGCATGGTGAGGGCATCCTCATGCAGATGCTGCTGCAGCCTGGACCTCTCCTGGGGCATCCTTGCCAGTGCTTGTCTCTGGCTCTGCTTAGTGCTTGTCGCCAGACACAGGAGCTCAGCTCTGCTGGGTGCTGAAGGGAGAAGCAGCCCCATGACTGAGATGAACAGAGTGGGCAAACCCTGTAGCACTCCCAAAAATGTCCTGAAAACACTCTCGTTACAGAAGGCAGAGCTTCAACTTTATTCTGCTCAGTTTCCTGGTTGACAATCCTCCAGTCATGCTGGTTGTGTGGAAGAAGGACAGTGGTATTGATTGCACAGCTGCTCTCAGCAGCCTTGGGCTGACCCCATACCAGTGTACTTCACCATGTCCCCCGGCTGCTTCACTTCCTACGTGGTGCCAGTACTGTCACTGGCTGCCACGTGGTATTGGGCTCTGGGTGCCAACCAGTGGCAGCACTGCCTGGGCCCTGAATGATGCCCCAGCAGCTTTCAAATTGGAGATCTTGTCAAAGAGGAGTGTTCTGCTGGCATCTGGGAGGACCTAATCCACAGGCCCTCAGGTGGGTGATTTTGTCCCTTTGCTCCATCTGGGAGCAAAGTACTGCTGTGGTGGTGGACCTCAGGAGAGGTTCCAGACCTTCTCAGGTCCAAAGGTACACATAGTTGGGGCTGAAAGAGTGGCTGCTGCCTCCATTCCTGCTGTTGGGTGACATTTTTAATGCTGCCTGCCATGACAAGAAGTTAACAAAAGAGGGAGGCATCTTGGGAATCCACAGTGCTGGAAATGATAAAAGTTTGTCCTGCAGGAAAGGATGTCTACATCAAAGGGATAGCTACAGACTACAAAGGGCTCTCCTACAGAGAGCATGTGAGGCTGGTAGTCCTTGTTTGCAAGGGCTGCCTGAGACATGTGCTGTGACTTTGCCACAGGTTTGGTTTTTGTTGTTGGCTGCAGCACAACCCCTGAACCTGTAAATTTCAGCTCCTGAACATCTCAGTTTTGGTGTCTAGATTTAGGTAGGTGCCATGCTTGTGGCATCTTAGGAAGCTGCTGCACTTGTTACAGGATTTTTTAGAAAAGCTCTAGAGTAGGGTGTAGTTTGCATGCTGTGAATTCCCCAGCATGGCCATCTCTCCCCGCAGGCAGCTCCCGCTGCTCCTTCCCCAACCTCAGTAGCTGCCCTTAGCCTACAATCCCAAGGCACTTTGTTTGGATTCATAGTCATGAAGGGGCAAATCCAGATGTCCTGTAGGAAACTGATGTTTCTGGGCAGACCAGAAAAGGCCTGCTTGTTCAGACATTTAGAAAACTGCAGCAGAGTTTACCCTGGTGGATTTACATTGCCTGTTCCCCTGTTCCTGCAAGCCTCATCAGTGGGCAAGGGTAGCAAGAGAGCACTGTCAGAGCAGAATCCATTCATAGTTATAGAAATCTTCCATTTTGCCAATAATTAGGCCCATGGTGTTTTAGGGTGCCCTCAGGAACAAGCTGCACCCCCATCCTTCCCTGGTGCTGAATCAGCAGCAGGTCTGACACATCTGACTGCTCAGTGCTGCTGCTGCTGCTGCTGCCGTGGGGTTTGATCCCTAGAGAGGAGGGAACCTGATGCAGCCTGGAGAGGGATTTATGGTCACATCTCTACTCAAAGAGTGATTTTAGCACTTGCATGGGGTGCAAAAAGTGTAGGTGGTGAGGGTGGCTGGCCTTGAAGATGTGTGTCCCAAGAAAAGGTTTCACTTGTGAGCTGTGTTTGCAAGTTGTTATTAATTATCTCTTTAAGTGTGTACATTTTTAATCTGCTAAGTCCATGCAGAAATGTAATCATCAAGAATCAATTAGCTGCTCCAAATACAGGCCTTTTTAAAGTTTGGCATGCAGACCATGTTGCAGTAGAGACCAGCACTGTACAGACATAATTAGTGCATTACGTGAGAAGTTGAGTAAGGAATTACTGATGTCTTCATTGAAGAGCTGTCTGTTGGTTCATCAGCATTTCTCAGGGGAGGGCTGGAGGTCCTGCCTGAGATGGACTCCTGTCCTGAACTCACCAGAAGGAGGGGAAGGAGATCTCGGTGTGCACATCACGACGTCCTGCCCTTTGTCCCAGGCTATAAATTGGGGTTGTTTTTCCCCAGGGGGATGTTTCCCCCTGCAGAGTGGGGGGGGTTCTGCTGTGCTGGCAATGTCATTGCACATCGCTGGGTGCATGGTGCTCCTGTGAAGCCCAGAGCTGGGATTTCCTGGGTTACACAAGCTGCTCAGCCTTAGCTAAGGCGCTCCGGGCCAGGCTGGTTCTGAACCTGCCACCCCAGCTCCTTAAGGGGTTTAGCGTTTGCACATGCAAAATTAGCAATTAGCAACAAGGGCTGCTTTGTTGCAAAGCCTCCCCCTGCAGCAGGGCTGGGCTCGCCGGGCTGCGGTCCAGCAGCACCAGGGCAGGAGGGGGGAGAGTGGGTCTGGTGCTGCTCTGGGAACAGAAATTCGGAAGGGCTCATCTCCACTGCAGTGATGCCTTTTGGTGCAGGGAGCTGGAGGAAGGGGAGATGGCCTTTTCCTAAGGGTTAAACTCAGTCGAACTGAGTTGATGGTAAGGGACTGGCAGCTGCCTGACACAGTGAGGAGGAGAAAGGTACAGGGAGGCTTCTTGGCTGTGCTCTTACTTCTTGCTGAGGATTAGGGAAAGCCATGGTCATCCCCTGGATTGGTGACACAGTCATCCCTGTGCCATCACTCTTCCCTCTCCACCGCCCACACCCTTTGCTCTAGGTGGGACAGAAGCCACTATTTTCGAGTGCTCCAGGCTGCTGTGGGAGTCAGGTTGCTTTTAAGCATCTATCTGTTGTCTCCAGAAGGCTTTACAATTATTTACCCCTTCTGTTTGCTCTCTCTGCCCTCCATTTCAGACATGTTCCCTCATCCTCATCAGGATGCTGTGTACTTCCCACTGGTGCTCCCACCCTGTCTGCCTCCTTGGCTGGCTTGTCTGGGCCCGGGCAGACGGGCAGCTCATCCAGGCATTGCTCAGCAGGACTGTAGCTACGTGCTTTGTCCTCCTGCCTGTCCCAGGGGAATGCTGCCAGCAGCACAGAGCAGAGGAGCACAGTACACTCGTTCCTCCTTATTGCACAGGAAGAGGGGTGTTTGCCAGCAGCTGCAGCTGGGATAATGCTGCCAGCCATCTGTTTTCCAGCTCGGCAACTGAAAAGCGTATTTAGATGTAGCAAGAGCATGCACTTGTTTTAGTTGGTGTTTGGGCTGGCAGGGCTGCTGTTGGGATGGTGCAAAGAGGGCCAGCTGGCAGCCCAGGCTTCCCTTCTGCACCAGGAGCCCTGTGTCTGGCTGGCTGGGGGTGAGACTTGGGGTCCCCCAGCCCCTGACCCCCACAGGAGCAGCTGTGTGACAGAGTGTGTCCTTGAGGTGCTGGCCTGCCACTGCTGCCTATCCTGGCTCCCAGACTGCTGGCTCAAACTCTGCCAGTGCTGGCAAGAAGCAGGAGCAAACTGGTGAGCTCCAGCAAGGAGTTTATGGGCCCAGGGATGTTGATTGCATCCAGAATCTTGGAGACCCCTTATTTTTGTGGCTTTATCCCATGGCTGTTTGCTTCACTTCCCCTTTTGCTGAAGGAGAGGCTGAGCAGCCTCCATGGCCTTCCAGGAGTATCCTCTGGATGTAGCTGCCCATGGGCTGGCCCAGCATATGTTTTCACCAGGTTTTTTTTTTTACCTGGTTTCTCCATTCCTCAGCTGCATGGGGGCTGTATCTCAGGTTGCCACGTTTCTGGAGATGAGGAGGATCCATGTGTTCCTCAGCATCAGCTGCACAGCTGGTGTGGAAGGGTTGCAGGCTCTTGAACATCTCAGGTGGGTACAGGCACACAAGCCCAGTCTGCTGCTTGTGGGGCCAGTGTTTCGGGCTTGCTGTTGCCCATCCATCTGACAGGAACTGCTCCACCTTGCCTTTACTGCCAGCAAGGGCACCCTGCTGCTTTACCAGAGGTTTTCAGCTCATTCCACAATGTTGTCCTAAAACCCAGAGATGAAGTAAATGAGCAGATGCTCATGGGTCTGGACCAAGTCTTTCTCCCACTCAGCATTTGCTACTTGCAATGCATGAAAGTAAGAGGCAGACCTGCAAAATACAGCTGATAGGTGGAGCAGTCCCTTATCTCCAGGCAGCCATCCCCAGCCAGGCATTTTGGAGGGTGTGATGGCAGCTCTGTGGGACGGGGCTGCCAGGCAGGGGAGGTGCTGCCGGAGCGCCCTGTGCTGGGCCAGCAAGGGAAGTCCTGGTGGAAGCAAAAATTTTTATCTGGGCTGCCTGGGCCCGGCCTTTGAATGCTTGGAAATGCTCTTCTCCAGATGTTTCCTAGCACACGCCGGCTCTGTTTATAAACAGCTCCTCAAAGCAAAGCCCGTCGGGGCTGCAGGCAGGGCCCTGCATGGCTCCCCCACACCGGGCTCCAGGGTCAGGGGCCCCGGTCATTTCTTTTCCCTCCTGTTTAGAGGGGCCGTGGTGGTTAACAAAAGCCCCGAAATGCCTCAGCTTCCTTTCTCCTCCCCTCCTCCTGGCCAGCAGCTTCCTGCCCCAGCATCTCCACGCTGCCTTCCTGCCTTGGCTGTCACTTTGGCAGAGTGGGAGGAGGGCAGCCAGAGCCAAAGCTGGTGGCACGCTGCCTGTCCTGAAAGAGATCCCAGCTGCTCCAGAGGATTGGGCCAGAGAGACGTTTCCTTTGGATCCAGTTGGTTTCTTCATGGTTGTCAGGGGAAGCTGGGAGGCTCTGCCCCCAGCACCCCTCCTTGCATCCTGGCAGCATGCTCATCAAACCGTTGGGATTGTCCCCCTCATGTTTTGCCAAAATTTAAGGTGGGTGCCCAGGGGTAATGTTGGGCAGGATGAGCAGTGCAGGTCATAGGTTGGGCTGGCTGTTGGGCTGGTTGCTGTGCTTCCATGGCCTTACCTCCCTCAAAGAAAATTATGCTCTCAGACCCACTGTTCCTTCCACTTCCAGCTGGGTGGAGGTGCCTTTCAACCACCCTCTTCTCTGTCCTGGCCCTGCAGAAGGACAGCACCCAAACCCTCTGTAAGAAGGGCAAAAAAGCCAAGTGAAACCCAGATGCTGCCGGCCCCCCTGCCAGAATACCTTTCCCTCAGTTGGCACAAGCCCAGCACTGGGATGTTTGTGGTGTGGAGCTGTGATCAGGTTCCTGAGCCATCAGCACTGTGTCGCATCCTGGATTTCTCCCCAGCATCATTCCCCGGGGACAGCCCTGTCCTCCCCCCTTGGCCCCACTCCTGTGTGGTCCACACACGTGGCCAGGGGAGGGTGGCCCTGTCACGCCAGCACTGGGAGGAAGGGCAGAACAATTGTTGCTTGTTGGTCTGTCTCCTCTCCCTGCAGATAGGGCACGTTGCTCCCATCTCATTATCAGCCCTTGACGAGTAATCCAATGGGGAACAGTGTTGCTGAAAAATTGAGTCATGTGACACAGATCTGCTTTCACCCCACTGCAGCCTGGTGATGCCAAGGGCTCAGGCACTTCTTTTTTTCTTATTCTAGCTGCTTCTAGGGGCTGTAGTCTCATTCCTTAGCTTGGGCACTGTGTTTTTGGAGGTAAGAACATGAAAAGACACAGCTCTGCTTCTGTGGATCTGGAAAAGTTCCTCCTTCCACAGCACTGCTTCCCCTCTCTCTCCTGCCAGTTTCTAGCATCGTTTTTCCATCACGGACACAGCTATCTTGGCACTGCTAGGGAGATGCAGAGAGAGCCAAGTATGCAGAGGTATGCTTAAGTTAAGTCCTTGCTCAGACACTGGACCCCTCAGGAGGCTGCTCAGTGCAAGGCTGGGTCTGGAGTTGAGTGCTTTAGCTTCCTTTTCTCATGAGCATCCATGAGTCATCTTTGCTGTGGCCTGGTGCCTGTCCCCAAGACATAACTGGTCTTTGAAGAGGCAGAGCTCTTCCCTGCCCTTTAGATCAGATGAGCCCTGCTGCCCCAAGGCTCCAATGAGGCATCAAGTCCTCTGTGGAGATGGTTGAGCCCTCCTACCATGGAAAACTAGCACCTGGAAAAACCCTTTCTGTCCTGAATAAGGTGGGAAGGAGCAGTGTGAAGACTTTTAATGAAATGAGAAGTATCAGAGGTTTGAATCTAAAGCATCTAAATGGACAGCTGTATGAAAGTGGTACTGTGTGACAGTTGTGGTTCTCCGGATCAGGAAATAAAAAAGGTGCTCATGGTTGACATCATTAATAGATCCACATTTTCAGCTGGGATAATTTCTGCTGGTGGCTCTTGAATCCTGGCTCTCAGCTTGGCCAGCCTTGCTGTGCTGGGGATCCAGAGAACAGGCCAGCAGGATGGATTTAATAGTCGAATCTCTGTAGAAGCTGTAGAATTCCCTGAGTGCTTGTTGGAGCTGAACACAGCTTCTTACCAGAAAAATTTCAATTTAAATGTGTGCAGTGGGGAAGTACCCACCGTGACTCTGGAGCTGTCTCAGGGGCTGAAGTCCCTGCTGCTTCTTACATCTGAATTAGCTCCATTTCTGCTTCCAAGCATGGGAGCAGTTTAAGCTCTTAGGTGCTAAATCTGTGCCATCTCCCAACAAATTCTTGTTTCCTGGAGGTGCATGGAGGCTTCAGTAAGAGTGTGATGATGCAGAGAGGAACCAGTGGCATGCTTGGCTTGTTCTTCCTAACAGCGATTCTCCCAAATGTCTTCACAGTGAGGTGTGGAAAAAAAAAACAGCAAACAAATCCTGCTGTAGCTTTACCTTAAGTGTTAGGCCTGGAAGGAGAGCTCAGTGCTGGCACCCCTGGGCTGTCAGACAGCAGGGTGGGGGCTGTGGGTCCCTCCTGCCCTCCAAAGCACAGCCAAGCTCAGCAAGAGAAGATGCTTCCTGGGGGCAAGAGAGTTTCAGTCTGAATGGGAACAATTCTTTGGGGCAGATTCAACCCCAGCTGCTTGGTTAATATCATCAGCTGAATGCAATTCCTGCATTCCAGTGTGTGAATGGTCTGGTGTGCTCACTGCCTCAGGGCTGAGGAAGAAGCTAAAAAATTTTGGGGCTGCTTGCTTACCTAGTCTAAATTTTTCCTATTTGAATCACCCACTTGAGTTAGTTTTGTGTACTGCTAGACTTGCAATGGTCTTTTCTTCTGGGCAGATGGAAATTAGCTAGAGAAGATTGCATCTGCCAGAGCTGCTGCAGCTGAGCCTTCATAGGGCTGCAAATGCTAAAGGCAGTGCTCATTTAGCTAGTGAGATGTTGACATTGTATTTCTATTTTTTATTTTGAAGAAATATTTCTGCCACTCAGGTTTATTTCAAACCTTTTAGCACAACCTCAGGCTGGGACCCATCTTTGATCTGGAGCTTCCCCATAATAAAATAATAACAATACTGTGAGCTTTGCTGCTGACATCCTATTAACTGCAGGACATTTTCCTGGCATGTACCAGCTGTGGAGGCACTTCTGATGGTTTGTCCTAGGCATCAGGGATGTGATTTCACCTCCATGCACAGCCATGTGAGCAGTCACACGATCCTGTGTCCAGTTGGTTCACCAGAGTGATGCTGATAGAAACAAAAGGGGCTTTAGGAGAGCACAAGAAGAGTGATTTGAGGTCTGGACAATATCCTGTGCAGGGGGATGGAAAAAGATGCAGACTGTGAAGCACCAGGCTGCTCTGGGAGGCTGGGTGCATCCAGCCAGCAGAAGACAAGCGCTGTGCAATCCCCTGGGTGGCTGGTAGATCCCAAGCTGTGATCCAGATCTGCCCAGACTTGTGGTGGCTGCTCTTCAGGCTGAGCTCCTTGACTGCCTGGTCCTGTTCTTCCTCTCTTTGCAGGCACACATTCTGGCAGTATCGCCGTGAGAACCCCCAAACCAAAGTTGGTGAACCCCCTCCTGATGGTCTGCCTGGCTTCAACAGTGGTGTTCTCCTCCTGAACCTGGAAGCCATGAGGCAATCCAAGCTCTACAACCAGCTGCTGGAGCCCACAGTGGTGCAGAAGCTGACGGAGAAGTACCACTTCAAGGGCCACCTTGGGGACCAGGATTTCTTCACCATGGTGGGGATGGAGCACCCAGAGCTCTTCCATGTGCTTGATTGCACTTGGAACCGGCAGCTTTGTACGTGGTGGAGGGACCACGGGTACAGTGATGTCTTTGAGCAGTACTTCCAGTGCGAGGGCGAGGTCAAAATTTACCATGGGAACTGCAACACCCCGATCCCTGAAGACTAGGACACCCACTGCCCCCAGGAGCAAGATATCCACAGTCACCGTGCCCAGGGCTCAGCTCCTGGCTCTACTTGGGGCAAGTTCATGGTGTTCATCTGTGCCATGGCCACCAGGGCAAGAGGGCAGCCAAGGGGCCATCAGGTGGCCACTGCTTCTGCATGTGGCAGGGTGCTGCTCCCTGGGTCCTGTGCAGCATTGTCCTTGGAGTGATCAGCAGGAGGCCACAGCCTGGGTCTCATTTGGGCATTCCTCAGTGGCCCAGTGGTGCACCTCATGCAGAGCATCTTTCTGGTCCCTCTGGGGAGCAGACACAGTCCTCAGGTCATCTTCCTTTTGAACCATTCCAGAAAGGCGAGAGAGTTTTAAAAACTGAAAAGCTGCTTTAAATTGGGTTACTTACAAACAAAAAATGAATGCTAGACGAGCTTTAAAGCCTTCCATTGGTTCTTCTTAGCCATAAAAGCTTTACTGCCCTATCTTGTCTTAAAAGCGTTCAGTGAGCGTGTACCAATAGGTTCATTTTTCTAGCTTTGCCTTTAACCTTTTGTACAAGAATAAAGCTGCAGATGTAAAACACACCGAGCTGTTTTTCTGCAGCACAACTGCAGTTCTCTGCGGTAGGAGGTTTTGTGCTTCTCTTATCATGATGAAAATGTGGCTGATGTCTTATCAGTTGGGCTGTTGAATGTGGTGCCCCACGTAGCTTGTTGCTGTGACCAGACCTCACTGGGCAGGGCAGGGCAAGTGCCCAGGGGTGCTTGGGGCAACCATGGGGTGGGCAATGTACCAGAGTGAGGCACCCTGAAGGACCAGGAGCTGTCCTGGAGAGCACGTACCCTCCTGGGGACTCCAGGAAACTGCTGGTGGGTTCCTGCTCTGATGTAGGTGTGAGCTGGGCGGGGATGTCTCCACGTTGCGTGGCCAGGAGCAGCCCCAGAGCCACCTGCCTCACCCCTACCCTGGTAGTGCCATGCTGCTTCCTGGGGTTTCTGGGTGAAATGAAAGGGGGGGGCAGGGCTTCCTGGTATGGTGTCACAGTCCCAACGATGGTCCCGTGGTTGGCATCGGTGCTTTGTCACCACCCTGGGGTGTCCCAAGGTCCTGATCAGCTCCTGAGGCTGCTGTGGGGACTCAGCCCTGCGCTCACGGACCAGGGCCACACTGGTGGCACTGGGGACACACAGGGCCTCGCGTGCCAGGGCAGGATCTTGCCATCAGTTTGGAAATGGCAGGGCTGGAAATACAGGCCAGGCAGCTCCTGTCAGTGGCCCTGGGGAGTGGCAGACAGTGAGCAAACATGGCTTTTCCCTGGGGATGAGCAGCTCTGGGGTGGCTCTGTGTGTCAGGGCTGGCCCAAAGTGCCGTGACGGGTTTTGGGATGACACTGCTACAGGGTGACACTGAGGCTGGGTTGCCTCCCTGTCCTGCAGCCACCCTGGAGATGGGCCAAGTACTGGGGAACCTCCACCTGGAGCCAGGGGATGCTCTGCACGGGGTTGGGACCACCCTTCCCTCTCTGTAGGGTCCCAGAGGCTGTAAAGGGGGGGGGAGGATGCCTTCATGCAGCCCTCCCGGTCCCAGGCTGAAATCTTTCACATAGATATTTTGCAAATAAATGTTTTCCAATTTTTTCAGTGCAAAATGGCAAGTCCACTGGGAGACTCAGCTGGGGAAAATGCAGTAAGTGAAATGTTTGATTCAGCTCAAGGTGGTTTTCCCCAGGCACTGCAGATGGCCCAGCTCCTCACGCAGCAGTGCCTGCACCTCCCGACCCACACGCTCCCCGGGGCTGTGACTAAGCACTGCTGGCAGCATGGACCTGCACGGTGCTATATATAGACCCTGCACACGGTCAGGGCCGTGCTGCCTGTGTAATTATCTCCCCTTCATGCCCTGCTGATTGCAGGCACTAATGAGCTCAGCTGCAGAAGCCACTGTGGCAGCCTGGGGCTGAGAGACACGGAGCTGCTGGCTCAGCCTTTTTGAAAGGTGCTGCCACAGGGTCCACTTGGAGGCAGGAGATCTTGCTGTGCTTGTATGGGGTGGTAGCACCCCTTGGGCACCCCACTGTCAGTTCCTGTGCTTGATATTCAGCCTGCTGGAGTCTGCCAGGCCATCCCATGCCCTCCCCTCAGTGTTAATTCCTGGGAGAATGGAGACTTTCCATCCCCATCCCTCCCTGACCTTGAACACCCTCCTGCTGTGCAAACCAGCACGCAAGGTCAAACCTGAGCATCCCCTCCTCTATCCCAGGCCAGACTTGAGCATCCTCTCCTGGTCCCCACACCACTGGCCTGGGGCCATCACAACCCACACCAGCAACCACGGGCACAAGCACAGTGTGGGGTGCTCAGGACACATTAAGCAGCACTGGTTTGCTGCTGGACACCAGGGGTTTGCAGCAGGGACCTTGGGGCTGACCAGCAGCTGCTTGTCCCTGGGGGCTGGTGCCATGTCCTCAGGCCAGTGCTGGTTCCCTTGCCTAGCAGAGGGGATCTGCAGGCTGTGGAGCCTCAGCCTTGGCTGAAGATTGATTGAGGCCTCTCGGGAGATGCAGTGAGTAAAAGGCAGCCCTGGACAAGTGGCACATGGGACCTGTGCTGTGACACACAGTGATGGGGGGGGGACACAGCCAAGGGGAGCAGGGTACTGACCCTGCCATCACAGGCTGGCTGCAGGGGTTGGGCACAGGGCCATGGGGTTTGCACCCCACAGGAGAGCTGCAGAGGCCTCAGCCAGGGCCTGTGAATGGGGATGATGGGTTTTA
Source organism: Florisuga fusca (assembly GCA_038090715.1). Taxonomy (NCBI): domain Eukaryota; kingdom Metazoa; phylum Chordata; class Aves; order Apodiformes; family Trochilidae; genus Florisuga; species Florisuga fusca. The sequence continues at coordinate 248,505 of JAAWXA010000032.1, forward strand.
CACCAAGGTTACTCAGCCCAGCTCTTTTGTCCCACCTGCAGGCTCCCTGCTCCTAATCTGCTCACCTGCTTGCTCGCAGCAAAGTGCTGTTTGTGCCCGTGTTTTTCCAGGATGGGGAAGGAGATGGGAGCACTGTGGAAGATCAGGCTGCAGAACTACTTTCTAGAAGTAGCTGAAGGAGAAAATTCAATTTCTTTCTTGATATTGTTCAGCATTCATGAGAAATTGTGTGCAGAGCAAACAGCATCCCTTATTTTCCTGCCAGCTTTGCTTTCAGTCCCATACTTGAGCTGCATGGGATTTTTGCTCTGCTCTCCTGTGTTTCGTAACACTGTCAATGTTTATTCTCTTATTCATTTGTACTTCTTTCCCATTTGAAACGATCAGTTGTTGGTATAAACTCACCTAGGGAGCTATTACTGTAAGCCTAACCCAAACAGGCACTGGGGGTGCTCCATTAAGCAATATAACCACCTCCCCTCTCTGCTGCTCCCAGAGGATACAATATTTACTTTTCAGCTTTCTGCTATTCATACCGAGTGCACTCCAGTCAGTGTGCCAAGAATAACACAAACCATAACAACGGGCTGAAGCGCTAAGATGGAGTTCCTGACTTTGCAAAACAAAAAAAGAAAAAAAAACCCAACACAACCTGGAATTTTGACTCCCCCAAAAAATGCCTGGCTGCAGCAGAGTGAGTTGGGTGCCTTCACAGCAGAGCCCTGGGTAGGGGAAATCAGTCCTGAAGGGAGTGAGGAATGAGGCAAAAAAAGAAAAAAAAAAAAAAAGAGTAAGCTTGGGACAGGGGTTGTTGACTGTTGTTTTTTCCTTTTGACGTAGATTTTTATTAGGGTGCTGCATTGTTTTTTGAGCTTTTCCTCAAACACTTCGCAGGGCCACAGAGGGACATGTTCCTTAGCACCTTGATTCTGGATATTTCAGCCAGCAGCTCCATCTCTGATCAGCGAGAGCCTCCATGGCTTTACTAATTGCTAAAATGTTGCTGCCCGGTTTTGTTAGGCTTTTCAGTGCCATCAGGGTTCAGTCTGTGCAGTTCTCTGCTGGGTATTATTTATTCACTAATCAGCTGATAATGGAAGGAGCACTTGAAGCGAGGTACCTTACAGAGATATTTCATGGGAATTAGCTATAATGTACCTAAAGTCTCAATGTTAATTTAAGCCATTTGCCTGTCAGAAGGAAAAGCTGAAACAAAGCAGAGCCTGGAGCTGACAGAATTAGCCACAGGTTTGTCCCTGGCAGGAGGCTTTGGTGTATCTCCCCTGAGGAAGGAGGTGCTCGGATTTGAGGGGTGTTCCTGAGAGCCAGATGTGTTTTTCCTAGGGCAGATGTTGCTTGCACTACTGTTGTGGCACATAGGAAACCATGCCCTGGGTCTCCAGATCCCCTCCAAACAGGCAGGCACCTTCCAGCTCATTCTCCCAGCTCTCTCTGAGTGGATTTGTCACCCTGAAGCCCTGGCAGGGCACTTGTCCCCAGTGCCAGCCTTCACCAGCACAGCCTCAGTGCCAGTTTTTCCTCCTGGCTGCACTTGGCCATCATTTAGTAGTAATTTATGGCTCTGCTTGTGACAGTACCAGAGCTGTTCAAGCCACAGGCTGCGTGCAGGGATCTGTTCACATAAGGCACTGCACGAAGTTTCTCTATTTATGGCTTACAGACCACTTCAGTCTAAGTGTATTTTGTAGCTATTGAATGATTCGGAGCCTTTGTAGTAATGCATCCCCTCCTTGGAGCTGGTCAGGGTAAACAAGACCCTTTTAAGCAGGGATGGTCTCACTTCAGGGAGTAAAACACTTGCAAGTGCCCTGTGGCACATGGGACTCTAGGCAGTGTGTCAGAAAGAAAAGGTGTCGAGTTTTCTTCCTGCATGCTTTTAACTTTGAAATTCATCTCTTTTCTGTGCTGGAGGAGTTTTTTGGCTGCCCAGAGAACAGACCACAAACCCTTTCAGCAAGATCTGCCAAGCACCAGCAGCAGAAAGGAGAAAATGAACATGCATGAGAGACTGAGCTGCCTTGGTTGTGGAAGGGGAGCACAGAGAAACACTAGAAAAAGGATGCAAAACCTGTCAAAAATCCTTATCTGGAAAATGGAGGTGAATGGTGACACCGTAGAACCTGCCACTGATGCTGAGCTGTTGAGGAGAGGAAAGCATAGAGCTGATGTGAAGAGCTGCAGCAAATGTGGATGGTAAGGAGCAGATAAGTAAAGAAAGGAAACAAAATTCATTGTTGACAGATGTTGGGTAGTGCAAGTGCCATGGCAGGGACCCAGCAGGTCCCTGCAGAGCTGGGGTTGGGCAGGAGAGCTGCAGCACACAGCCTTCAGGTTATAGACAAGGATGGTGCAATTGAGGAGATTCAGCAAAGTTCACACCCTCTCCCAGGGAAAAAAAAAATAGCGATTATGTAGAATCTTTTCTTAGCAGTTTGAGAAACTCTTAGGGCTCTCTGAAAGGCAGAGGTGTCCAGCAGCAGTTTTTGTCCGGTAATTGGAAAAGATGTTGTGGGTCTATAAACCACTGCACACAGCAGAAGTGAAACAGCAGTACCTGCAATCCAGTGGGCTTGGGACATATCCCAGTTAAATTATAGGAATGAGTTTGTAATAACTATGTGGAAAGCAAAGAGGACATTAGTCCTGTGCCACCGTTCAAAGGAGGAGACTGACAACTCCAAGCAAGCAGCTCGACTCCCAGGCTGGGCAAAACGATTAGAAAATTAGTGTAAGATTCACTGGGTAGCAAATTTTCCAGGTCAAAAGGGTTTGACCAGGAGCAGGAGAATGACAAGCAGGCTTTGGACACTGAAATTTTAGAAGGTATATTAATTGACCTAGAAGAAAATAGCATCAGTGGAAGAGAAACTGGGAGCCAGCACGCTGTGCCCATGCTGACACACCAGTGTTTCACACTTCCAAAGCAGCAGACGTTGCAAAAATAGGAAAGACAAGAAGTCGGTGCTATTAAACCAAACATAACAAAATATACTGAGTCATTTACTGTGAAACCTCAATTTTTTTTTCAGCAGATCCCACTGAGTATTTTTGCCATTCATCGCTTCCGTGAAGTTTTCCCAGCAAGGAACAAGGATATAAAACACACAGTGTCTCATCTTCCTTCAAGAGCTGGTGCAATACAGTCCATGATCAAATAATAATAAGAGAAGTATTTAAATAATGATGGGCTGAGTAGGGAGTGCCAGGGCAGTCACACACTTGTCATGCAAACAGAGTACCAGGTTCTTAATGAATAAATGTGTCAGCTGAATTTGGGCAGGGGCATCAGGCAGGCTGAGTGCGTGCCAACAGCATCAGGTACAGAGCCTGAAAATGACTCTATGGGCTCTGGTACAAAGTTACTGGTGTTTGCAATTTTTCCAGCTCCTCTTGCCCACAGGTTTCTGCAGCCCATGCCAAGCCAAACCTCCCTGCGAAGGGACCACATTGTGCTCATGTTGGAGGGGAAAAAGAAGTAGAGGAGCCAGTGTCTAACATGGAGCCAGGAGGGAATGTCTGTATTTTCTGACTATCCTTTCAGGTGCCAGTGACAAATGCCCCAGACTGAAGGGGACAGGATGGTGACACAGAAACCAAGTGTCCTGGGTGATGTGGCTCCTTTTCCCTGTTTAATTTTCATATCTCTCATGAGGGGAGTGATGTACACCCTGCTCTGCTCAACCAGGAGGCAACCAAAGCATCACTTGGGTGAGGAAAGGAAACAGGATCTGCAGCAAGGGTGTATATGTGTGGCATGGGAGGGTGGTAGGGCATGCTTGGGGAGGCTGGGGGAGGTGGAGGGTGGTCTTCTGCAATCAGAAGTCATCCAGGGGAAGCTGAGGTGCTAGAAAGTGAAGTCCCTCTGCACCCAAGGTCATATCTGGGACAAGGCGTGGAGTTAGAAGTGCCACCATGTTCAGCAGAGCAGGAATGCTGTGGGCAGCCATGAATTATATATAATGGTCTCGGCTACATTTATCCTTCTTGAAATAACTTAGCTTTTTGTGGATCAGTTGTCAGAAAGCCATAATTGGTACTCTCTGAGCCTTTTATAGTTGCCAGTAGAACAGTGACTTTCTGGCACTACAAGAGCAGGCGTGGACCTGACCAAAGCTAAATCAGTGCTGAGGTCAGCAGCAGGCACTGGGCTGAAGGAGAGGACATTTTTAGCTGTCCCACACCTGCCCACGGAAGGTATTTTTCTGTAAGCTGCAGGGAGGGCACCAGGTTATTTACAATGTCCCGGGGGTCCCTGTGCCACCCACACACTTCCCATGGCATGCCATGCACCAGGCTCTCAGAGTTCCTCCTGCAGACTGTCCAGGCTCAGACTGCTGTCAGATTTCAGCACAGTAAAATGCATGCTGGTTTCTCCAAATTCCAGGTGTAGGGAGCAGAAGTGAACCCATTCATTTTGTTTGCAGACTCTGGAGAGACCTGGGCACTCTGCATGTGTGTCCTGCTCCTATCTGCTCATACTTAAGAGCCAAATTTTTCTGGTTTTCTCCTCAGAGAACAGATGTCACATTTTTTGCATATAGAAGGTCAAACTGTTATTTTTAACAAGGTCTAAAAAAAAAAAAAAAAGTACAGTGTGTTGTGGAAGGAATTAAGGGTCATGTAAAGCCAACAGAGAGCTAAGAGGCTGGGCTTGGCCTGGGAGGAGGGAGGCACTTGCTCCAGGAGAGGAGAGGTTTCACCCTGGGAGACCTGCCTGGGACAGAGTTGTAGCATTAACGCTCTGAAATGCTAAAAATTATAAATTGGTAATATCTGAGGTTTGTAGCATAGAAGTAATTAATTGCCAAGGTTCCATATGCAGTGCTTCAGCAGTAGCAGGACTGGCACAGTGAGCAATGCCAGGGAGCTGTGTCAGGCTCATTTTCCTTAGAGAAGTGTTCTTCAGCTCCAGTTGGCAAATGGGTATCCTGGGCTAAGGCCACCTTGCTTCTCACTGCCTGTTCTTTGTGAGTGTGCCCATTGCAGGGCTGGGCAGCAGTTCTGGGGAGAATTCAGGCACCAGCAGCTTCTCTGCCCAGTTCCCACCATCCCTGCCCCGAACTGAGGGCTCAAAAGCCCTCACTGCATGCAGAAGGAAATGTGTCTGAGCTGGAAAACATCTCAAGATCGTCACAGATGGCAAAGCTTAAGGATAACTGCCTTGTCAGGGCATGCCTCTGAATTTCCATGTACTCAGAGCTGCAAAAATTAAATCCCTCCTGAAATTCTTTTGATGACGAGGAAAGGCAATTGAAAAGTTTTGTTTTCCAGCCTTCAAGATCAAATGATAATTTCTTTAGAATGCACGTTGTGGTATCAAACAGCATACAGCTCAGCAATTAGCTGGAAGCAAATATTCCTCCTCATTTTCTGTGAGTGTGTCATTAGGATAGTGTCTCACCAGTTTAGCATTGCCATCATCATCTGCAAATATTGTTGAACTTAAAATCATTTGCTAGTAGTTTGCTTTTTATATTTTCTAATATTGTTAATTCAATTTGATTGCTGCCTTGGAAATAATCAGGCCATTGTTTCTTCTCCTTTCAAACTGCTGTAGCAACTGTTGGAAATACTCTGATATTTCTACAGCTAGAAATATCAATAGCAATCAGAGAAAGTGCCCCTTTTAAATAAGCCTTAATAGTTTATTTCCCAGCTGAAAGAAGAAATAAGATATTGTACCCAATGCATGTAACTTCTGTCTGCTGCTCATCTCCAGTGTCTCCTACAACCTTCACAGCAGCTCAGAGCCACCAGCAACCATGCCCAACACTGCTACACAGCCTGGCTTGCTGTTGCCTTCCTGCTCTTTTCTAAATCTCTGCAACAATCTTCAAAGATTTTCAATGAATGTTCTGAGCACTGCTATTAGAAAAAGGAGCAGGCAAAGCTCTGGGTCCCCAGGAGTGTCCTGAGGGAAGGCCCACAATGCCCTCCTGGACCATGGGGCAGCTCTTGCTGGTGAATGCTGCAAACCCAGGCTGAAAGTGTGCTGGGCTCTGAGGTTCCTAGGCCTGGGGATCCTCCTCAGAGCACCATGGAGGAGGATGGTGGGATCACCCCTCTGAGCCCCTGCATCCTCCTCTTGCTTCAGCCTCCCCTCCAGGAACAGTAGGTTGTGCCCTGCCAGGTGTACTAGGCCAGGAAAACTCTTTGCTCAGTTGATGTAGAAACTGCAGTTTCTGTATGAAACTGATCTGTATTTGATGGGGAAGAAATGCTTTCAGATAGGGCAAAGATCTTTGGTCATCTGATAGAAATAAAGATTGCGGGGAGCTGTGTGAACAGTGAAAAATATTTCTCGCAGAAAGGGCAGTTAATCCCGGAGGCCTCAGCTATTATTTCTCTTTCAGAACAATGCTAGGTGAAAATACCTGTCAACAGAGTCCTCTTTAAAGCCCTGAGAGCTTGAGAGGAAACTAAAACCCTGCTGCTGGTTGTATTAAGTCCAATAAGCAATTTCAGCCCCAAAGAAACACCTCCTATGTGTGTTGCATAGGAGGCTTTGCATCAGGAGTGTCTGACTATAAATCAAAAAGCAAAATAAATCAGGATGTGGTGCTTTATCCTGGCTGTTCAGGTGAAAGCCCCAAGCATTGGCCGTCCTGTGCTCCCAGGCCATGCTGTAGCTGGGGTGCCTGTTCTCTGCAGTATATTTTGCATTAGGAGAACATCAACTGGGCTTTCTGCTGGATATATGTTCACACCTTGTGAACCTACACCTCCAGAGGGAAAAATGATAGCCTGAAAGATAATATCTACTGGCAGCTTTTGCACCCTCCAAAAGGAGACATGAATTATCTCCAGTTGTTATCAGTCACACTTATAATGCAAGAGGCTTCTTTCAAGATGTGGTGGGACAAGGGCTTTTTGCACATTAAATGTTAAAAGGTAGTGTCAGCTTTCACAGTAATTTGAGGCTGGCGTTTCTTCCTGCCTTATTCTTGCTTCTAAAGTGCACCAAAGGGCATTTTTCATCTTTCTAGTAGGCTTATCATTATTAGACATCCTAAGCAAAAGGGCTTTAAACACCCTGAGTGTCTCCACAGACAGGGGTCATTCAACACCTGCCTGCAGTGCAGGGCATCCCTTTCATCTGCAAGGTGGGACCTCTGGGGAACGAGTGTCTGAGGCAGGGTGAGCACACGTGGGCTTTGTGCATGGACATGTGACATCTTTCATGTCACCCTCTCCAGCTTCTGAAGCATGGGCAGGGTCCTGCAGGGGGAATGGGGCCTTTCCTGGCACACGGGCAGACGTGGCTGTGCTGCACACAGGACCCTGGGGGTCTGCACGTGACATTTTGCAGTAGGAATCCCAAGGCAGAGCTCCAGGTGATTTGCAAAAAATAAAAAAAAAATAATATAACAAATCAAAAACTGGCGAGGGAGGTGCTGGCTGCTGTTAAACACAGGGGTGAGCAGCAGCTCACTGTGTGGTCATGGCCCTGCTGTTTCAATGCACCTCAGAGGAAGTTACTGGACATTGTGGTCTTTGTTTTCCTCCAACACGTGTCATGCGGGTGTGATGTGAAACACAGGTGAAAACTGTGAAAGGTTTGGCTGTGTTTTATCCAAACCAGTGTCAGCCCAAAAGTTTGTAAGAGAACCAACCTCTAGCAGCAGGGTTTTTCCAGCCCTTGCCCTGGTGGGACCCCTTCCTCCCAAGCAGGGCCTGATCCCCCTGCCATTTATCTGAGCCAGTTCCATGCAGAGGCTGCACTGAGCTCCCTCGTCTTGGAGAACTGCTGTCCTGACCTCCATGTTGGGCTCCTCCTGGCAATTAGCAACCACCCAAGCTAATCAACACCTCCTGGCAGAACATTGCCATGGCCAGGAAAACAGACCCTGTGCTTGATCTGGTGCTGGGAAGCACCAGGAACTCCAGGCAGGAGGGCAGTTTGTGAAACAGGCTCCCTGCCAGCTGGAGGGTGACTCTCAAATCCCCTGGGAGCAGCAGCCAGGGCAGGAAAGCCCTCGTGGTTGGCAGCACTTGTGCTTTGCAGAAGGTTATACTCTGGAGCACAGGGAATGGGATTGCTATGTGGCTCCTGGGAAGTGGTAAGCAGCCATGTCTGGCTCTTGCCTAATGTCACAGCCTGATTCCCAGTGCTGTTGAACTCCTTTGGGAAGAGAAGCCACCGAAACTGGGCCGTGGGCCAGCCTGCACCCTGTTGCTTGTAGAACACAAACTCTTCCACCCTTCAGTTTCCCAACAGGCACAGCATCCTCCTGTCACGCTGGATCCTGCACATCTTCATGGCTCTCAGTGCTGCTCTTGGCCTGTGCTGAAACAGGGATGAGCAGAGCCAGGCCAGGTCCTTCTGTCCCTGCTTTGCTGTCCCCCCTGGCTTTGTGGTATGGCACAGGCTTGCTGTGCCCATGGAGCTCAGCTGGGGGTCCCACCACTGCTGGCAACCCCTGGGCAGTCACCCATGGACCAGTCCCTGAGCTTTACACAGCATGTGTGCTGGGCTGGGCTCATCGTGCCTTCAGTTAATTGAGGAGGCAGCACTGCAGCATGCCCAGGCTGAGGGAAAAGGCAGCTGGTGGCAGAGGGGACTTTAGGAGGGAAGTGCCTGGAGGGAGGAAGTTGCCAGGAAGGGCAGCTGCCTGCTGGAGGGATTAGTGGAGCAGGGGCAGCCCAGCCTGCCAAGCCATGCTGATTTGGAGGGCTGAGGGGAAAAGAAGAGCATGAATTAAATTATAGCCAGGTAATTTAATTTAATTTACTCTGCTTCCAAGTGCACTGGGCTGAGGGACTCTTGCTTGTCCTGCAGGCTGGGTGCTGGGGCCTGCACAGCCCTGGCCATGGTGCATGATGACAGTGGCATGGAGCTTCCCTGCCCACAGCCAGAGCCTTCAGCATCACACCCAGGTGCTTCCCAGCAATTTGCTTTTGCAATTTAGCAGAGGAGCTTCCACATCACCAGAGAGAGAAACAATCTGACACGATGTTCCACGATGCTCCTTAGGGTGAATGCTGAGCAATTACACTAATTACATGTTGAATTACAGGGACCCTGGTGGCTTCCACAAAAGGACAGATTGCAGGATCCATCCTTAATCATGGCTCAGGTGTTGAGCTCTGCTGCCTCCAATTTGAAGACCATGTTTATTGTCCCTTGTGGTCTCTAATCATGCTGCTTATCATCCCCTTTTTATCCATTCCTCTCTTTCTGGCATGCATGTCAAATAAATTAATATATTAATCAGACAAGTTTTCTCTGCTGCTCCCTGTCAGCAGCAAACTGTCTTCTAAAAAGGAGCAACTGTGTGTCTTCAGCTGGAGTTGCCTAGGAGAGATGTCCATCAAAACACAGCAAGTGACAAGCTCACAGTGACCATGATTTGTTGCTCCAAGTAAATGATGAAGGATGGGGCCCAGCAGGCAGGGACAGGCCCGACAAAAATCCAGGTGCTCCCTGATGCTGTGTTTATGCCAATACTTAAAACAGCCCATCAATGACTTCTCTGTCTGCACCCTGCTGAAAGAGGCTGGTGTGGAGGCAAGTCTCATGGCCAGGAGCTGGTCCATAAACATGGATTTTGTCTGTAGCAGAGCTGCAGGGCTGTGTCATGCTCCCTGCCCACCTGGAACATGTTCCTTCCAGTTTAACCTAAGCTCAGGCCAATGAGGGCGATCATATGGGGGGACAAGGATGAAGAATCACATCACTCAGAAGCTTATTTCTATACACACACCTGGTTGCTTCACGTCAGGCCCTGTGACCTTCCCAGGATGCCCAGGTGACAGCAGCCATTGTCCTGCCCTCTAGCCCTGTGTCCTCCATCACCTGGCATGCAGAAGCAACGTGTCCCTATCCCTAAGGAAGCAGCTGTGTCCCCACCCGGAAAATGATGGGACAGTTTCCATCCAAGCTGCAGTGCCTGAGTGTGGCCAAGTGGGACACCCCCTGAGGGATGGGGCTGCTCAGGCACTGCAGGCTCCCCCCAGGGTGGAATGAAGCAGCTCCTGATAACACTTTTCTGGTGAAGACCTATCTCATGCACAGGGACCTCACCTGGCTTCAGAGACCAGGAGAGCCAGGTCAGGGACTCACAGACCCAACCCTCAGTAACAGCATTGCCAGGGATGAGGAACCCACCACAGGCTTTGCCAGAGGATTTTAGGAGCCACCTACCCTCACTGAAATCCATCCCTTCTTTTCAACCAGTTTCTTTTATCCTTGTCTGCTGAACAGAGGCACTGCCAAAGATTTAATCACATCAGAAAGAGCTTTAATAAGCTGGGATCAAGTCAGCCCTTTAGCCTCCTTTTCTAACCCATGCGGATTGCGCCCTGGGAATTTCTCTCCATTAAAAGTCTGTCTTCCCACCTCCCTGTTGCTCCCTGGCTTCCTCCTCAGGCTTTATTGAGCCTCCTTCCCTCCTCCCGAAGTGCTGACCCCCATGCTGGGAATGGCTCTGCGGGGAGCTGTGTCCAGATCCTTCCCTAGGGAGATCTCTTTTCTGGGACTGTTGTCCCCAGCCCCTTGGCTGCCCCTCTCCAGGGCACTGGGTGCTGTGCTGGCAGTACAGCCTGTCCAGGGCCCATGCCCATTCCAGAATGGCTTCATTTGGACCTGGGCATCTTCTGTCCTCGCTGAGAAACGGAGAAGGTGTTAAATGATGGAAGGATGAGAATCAGCCCCCGCCAGAGGCCCCTGGAAACAGCGCGCTGGAGCGGGGGTGCCGTACGCGCAGCAGGATCTGGGACCTCTGGAGTGTCTGGATGGATTTCCAGAGCAGTAACTCTGTGCTTGCTCCTGGCAGCTGGAAGTGCCAAAAACATGACGTGAGCTTCTTACATCAGCACTGTCACAAGTTTGACCGATAGGAGCAATCTCAAGAACGTGGCTGTGCCAAGATCTCTTTTCCATAAAACGGTGCTAATTGACACTAACGATGTTTCCCTGTTTCAAACTTTTATTGATTGAACCCGGAGGTGGCCGTCCCACCCCCCAGCACAGGACTGATGTCAGCTGGGCTGGCCAGGGACATCCTGTTTACTCCATGGAGGTAGGGGCAGGGCGCCAGCACTGGGACCCCGGGGGAAGTCCGAGGGACCCGCAGGCGCTAATTAGATGGCTCCTCACCCGGCTCCTTTACACTCACTGTTGTGTCAGGCCTAATGATTTAAAAATCTAACCTCAATAGCTATTGTTTAACATCTTCCTGAAGCCCTCATAGGATGGAAGGTGTTTTATAACAATTATATTTCATTTTATAATGTGCTGTATTGTTTGGCTTTTTCGGGCCAAATGCTGGACAGAAATATTTATCAAATATCTCTTCTTTTCAGGGTTGCTGTCTACATGATTTGTCACCCTCTGCCTTTTGGGGCCAGGCAGAGATTTCTCCTTCTGCTCACTGCCTCTTTCATCATCATCACTGCCTTTCGTGCTTTCCTAATGCACATGTACATGTACTTTATCACCAACTGATGCTTTTTATTCCTGTCTATATTTTTGCAGCTGCCTTCACCTCTTGCAAAGCTTGTGATGTGCAGACCAGCATCTTATTCTGGTTGCAGCTCTCTGCCACTACTTTGGGGTTTCTCTTTGCACTTCTCGTTCCTCTCCAATTGTTTCCACATTTCATGGTGTTGGGTTTTCCCACCCACTGATTACTCCACTGGGCTGTGGCACTGTCCTGCTCTCTGTCCTCTGTGTGTGAGCACTGACCTGCCGGTCCTGCTCCCTTTGGGCTCTCCTGGAATGGCACCAAGGCAGTGCCTGGCAGAGTAGAGGTGGATGTGGAGGTGGGTGGTTGGGCAGGTTCTTGCTGGGTGGGTGTGATGGCTGCTTTCATCCCCTTCAGAGGCAGATAAGCCTTTCATGTAACCCCTACACATGCTTAAAGGCACCAACACCCAAAACCTGACCCACATGCAAAGCATGGTGAGTGGGCTCCTCTGGGAGTGTGGGTACCCTGCAAAGTGATGCTCCAAAGGAGCATCCCCACCAGGGTAGGAGTAGCTCCCCACTGCTGTGAGATGCAGACACAGGACCCCTGCACGACCCTCCCCAGGGGGCATGGCTGCTGGGTCACCATGACTTTGCACAGAAACATGTTTTGGCTCCAGTAGCAATAAGAAAACAGAAAGCAACCTGCTCTGAAAGGTGCATCATGGCAGCCTAAAGAGCTAAGACCTCAGCATGGTCCCAGGTTGAAACCTGTTCCAGCTCCATCCTGGTCCAAAACAGAACAGAACTGGAGTGGGCTGGTGGTCTGGGGGGGCGACTCTCCCACATGCCTGGGTGCCTAGGAGGTGTCCCACACCTGCTGCAGGGAGTGGGTGCTGTCACCTAAATATCTCTAACTGTGGTGTGCCCAATGCATATGCATGCACGGCTATGGACAAGGCCAAGCTGCATCTCCCATCACATTGCTGTTCCCTCCCTGGTGATTACCCTTCCCCAGGGGCTCCTGAGCAAGTGTGGCCAAGCCAGGCATCACAGCAGGCAGACTGAGGCAAGATACAGGTACCAATTAATTTCTTCTCTACAAATTATCAAATTGCAAACTTGCTTTTTAATTGTACACTCTTTGAAGGAGGCCGGGACATATTTCTGCTTATGGCTCACCAAAGAGCTGCATGGCAGCTATTTGTGGTGGGTGGGGACTGGCAAGCTCTCCGGCCAGGCTGAAGAGCAGTACCCCGAGCTGCCACACTGCTCCAGCCCCTCACTCCTTCCTCTGCCACCTTCACCCCAGCAGATGCACTGTGTGCTGTGCACCCCAAATTCCTCTTTCCACCTCCCTGAGCAGAACCTCCAGCAGAAGCAGAGCCCTGTGCCACTGAGTAGGGACTCAACTGCGTGGCAGCCCCTGGGCTGTACACCCAGCATCACTTGTTTCCTGGCTTGTTCTCCTGTGCCCCGACAATTTTTGCCAGCCCTCCCAGCCCTCAGGCTCTCCCTGCAGGGCTGCAGGCCCTGTGCCAGAGGTTGTGTGCCAGCTTCACTGTCATGGCACTGGGCTTGCACCAGGACTGACTCAGTTTTAAGAACAAGGAAGGAAATAGAAGATGCCCACAGGAAGGGCAGCATCCTAGGGCACAGACTGCTGCTTCCTGGCCACTGCCCCAAACACTCACACCCCAGGAAGCTGTGATGACAGGTGTCTGTAGGTATGAGGAGGACAGAAAGTCTAACAGAGGTATGATGGGAGGCTGATGTAGTTGGTACAGGAGCTTCTCACAGCTGCACCTGGGGAAGACTCTGGCAGCTGAGTAATATGAGAGCTCTCTTGGCACCCCACTCAATCCCACAGCATAACACACCTGTATGTTCCTCTCACTGACTTTTTTTTATTGGCCATCCACTGGCCTTCATGCACCTCAGCTGGCCCTGGTCAGGTTAGGGGGGGGGGGGGGGGGGGGGTTCCCTTATGCATGAAGGAGGATTGCTCTTGTTCTTCCTCGTGCTCATGACCTGCAGGAACAACTGATTCTCCTGGCTCCTGGTAAGCTGGTCAGCATTTGATCTATCACACTATAGGAAAAATGCCAGTGCTTTTGTGGTGGCTTTTTTTGAATGTCCTTTTTAGCCTTGAGGGGCTGTTTTGTCTCCCCTCACAGTGATGGAAGGCTCAGTTCTCCTTCCTGTGTGTCTGTGCCCACCAACTGTGCCTGCAAGGTCTTACCTTTCATACCAGTCTCTTCAAAGACTTGTTTTGCTTGTAAGGCAACGTTTCCCTATCTTTTTGTGTCAGGAGACTGGTGTGGTGTCACCAGAGAAAGAGTTTTGGGCAGGTGTCTGTACCTAAAGGTCTATAAAACTCAAATGTCTTGATCCAGTGTTTGCAGCAGTCCTGCTGAGAGCAGGAGGCTGGACCAGAGGCCTCCAAAAGGTCCTCTCTAATCTGTATTTTATTTCTCTCTGGGTGCTGTGTCCAGCACAGGCCAGTAATTTATAAGTAGTTTCACCATAACCAGGCAGGCTGGTTGCTTTCATCAGCTGCAGTCCCTGGGTCATGTCCTCTGTCATTGCTTCCCTGTACCAAGTCTTTCATTCTTCATAGCACCTGTGCCCTCAGGTCCTGGCCTGACCTTCTGTTCATGGTTTCAAGGTGTATTTGGGGCTGTGGCTGTTCCCTGGGTGATTCAGATCTCTGGCAGTAGCAGAATGCGTCCCTTGCTGTGTATGGCACCATTAGCCTGTGTCATCTCCTCATCTTACCAGGAAAGATTTTTTTCTAGTCATTTAGTTAATTGGTTAAAATATTAAATTATGCAATACCAGGATTTTATCCCCTGGGAGCTGCTCTTAACAGCCAAATGGCATCTCTAATTCTCTCTTGTGCTTCAAACTTGGTCTGAGCATCTGTTTGTGTGTGATGTTTTTTGCTCAGATTGTCAAGTGGCATTAAAAAACTCGAGGAAACTGGATTGCAGTGCAGCTTCTCAGGCAGGGCTGGACTCTTCTCCAAAGGAAAAAAAAAACAACAAAACAAACAAGAACAGCAGCTCTGTTCTGTAAATCTCTCAAGAACTATGCTGGCAGAGAGAATAAAGAGGTTAACTGTATTTGGGCATCACCGTGTACCTTGGTGCTGTGGGGGGAATTGATGGCTCTGGGGTGTTCCTTGCCTTTACCCTCTCCAAGCGAAGGCCCTGGCACTGCCTGGGTTTGCAGCTGGCCTCCTGCAGGTCCTGGGTACCACACTGCATCAGCTCCTCCACTGCACAGGCACTGACATGGCAAAAATCAGAGGCAACCAATTAAAAAATACAAAATGGGAGAAGCAAGTTCCCTCTGGGGACAGCAAGGACTGTTTGCTGTCTGCCATCGATTCCTGGTGATGCCCTGCTGAGCATGCTTGTCCCACGTGGTGGTCTGGGTGGTCACAATGTCGCTGACGGTGTGTGCACGCAGGACCGCTGCTGTGGGTGGGGAGCAGCGAGTGCCTGCAGTGCCTCTGCCCTGCCCCGGGCACGGCCGGGTCCCGCTCCCCAGAGGGCAGCTCCGTGGCTGGATGATGCTTTGCCTGGGTGAGAGCTGGAGGCTCTGGAGCTGGAGCAGTGTTGCCATTCCCGGGGCTGATGGGCTCGGAGCTGAGTGGGCCGGTGCGGGAGTTCCGGCCGTGCGGGCAGAACTCAACAGCCCGGCGGGCGGAAAGGCGGAGAACGTGCGGCCGGTACCGGGAGGCGCGGAGGCCCCGGCGGGGGTGCGGGCACCCGGGGCCGCCCTTGCGTTAGCACCTTCTGGTACATGAGCCCCTGTGCCTTCATGCCTGTCGTGCCTGATGCTGGGCGAGGATGTTCCGTGGCCGGGACTGAGGGCGCCCATCCCTCCTCCACGGGCCACCGGTCTTGCCCGGCTCTGCGGTGGGGCAGAAAGCAGCAGGGATGGGTTTACCCCTTCGTGGCTGCTGCTTTCTTGTCTCCACGGTCAGCCTGGGGTAAAGATGTGCGAGGCCTGACACCAGCGTGGTGCAGGCAGGGGGTGTCATCTCTGTACCCCTGAGCCAGACCAAGGTATATTTGGTCTCTTTTCCCAGACGACTTTCAACAAGACAAGAGGACACAGTCTTAAGTTGTGCCAGGGGAGGTTTAGGTTAGATATTAGAAAGAATTTCTTTACAGAGAGGGTGATCAGACATTGGAATGGGCTGCCCGGTGAGGTGGTGGATTCTCCGTCCCTGGAGACATTTAAAAAGAGACTGGATGTGGCACTCAGTGCCATGGGCTGGTAACCGCAGCGGTGGGTCAAGGGTTGGACTTGATGATCTCTGAGGTCCCTTCCAACCCGGCTAATTCTATGATTCTATGATATGATTATACTCTGCACTTCGACTTCAGTCTCTGCACAACAAACTTTGCTCGTGTGCTGGGGGATGGGGTCTCAAACTATTCTCATCTCTAAAAGTTGCGGGGAGGTTTGTTTTTTCTTTTAAAGTACTGGCTGCTTGCAGGCCTCCTGAAAATCCCTCCTCCCAAGGGGAGAAAACCCCTTGCAAGCACTTCTTGCCCCTCCTCCCTGGCCGCTCTAACACCCGGAGGAATAAGCTGCACAAGGATGGCCCCAATCTCGGTGTAACATGATAAATTATGTAACACAATGTCACAATTATGCATTTATGAAAGGGAAGTAGGGCAGGGAGCTGCCAGAGATTGCTCTGTTCTCTGGATGAGCAGCACCCACGGGCTTCTGCTGAATGAACCGTGACCTGCTGGGGTCACTGCCCTCAGTGCTGCAGAGTTGGTGGGAACTTTCAAGACCCACTTTTTTGTTTCCTCCAGAAGCAGGGGGGGGGAAAAAAAAGACAGACTTAACAAAGGGAATAAACAGGTAATTTCTGCATCCAGCAGCAGGCTGTTCTGCGTGATGCTTGCACAGCCCCTTGGCAGCCTGCACTGAATTCTTTAACCAGGGTCAGTCCAGAGCTTTTCTGGACCTTCTGACCATTGCATCTGCAGAGCTTCTCTTTGCAGTTTCTGTAACGATACACTGAGCACTCATGTTTCATCTTCCTCGCTGCACTGAGAGTAAACACATTGTGATTTTTTTCAAGAGCTTGTCAGTAGTGGGCAAAGAAATGCAGAGACTGAACCGAGATGACTGGTTTGGGCGATTTGGAGCCTGCAGGAAGAGTCAGCAGCCTGTGTTTCATCTCCACTTCCTCTGCTCCAAACACAGATGGGAAAAACAGGAGGGGGAGGGAGAGGGAGAAGAGGGGAAGAGAAAGTGAGAGACCGGAGGAGTGAGATCTCTGCTGCAACAGTAACAGTGGTTTTGGAGCAAAAGCTGTGCTGTGGAGTAAGGCAGAATAAGGGAAACATTTTTTTTGATTTATTGTTCTGACTGTCTTGAGCTGAGAGACTGGAGCCAGTTGCAAAGAAAATAATTAGAATACTTATGTTTCTTCCTCTAAGAGTAAGGAGTGAGCACTGTGCTGGTGCTGGCTCTGGTAGGGGGGCTATGCTCCTATGGGTGAGTGCCTGGGTGTGCATGGCTGTAGGAGGTGCCAGGTAGCTGTATGAAGGTGTTTGGAAGCATGCAGAGCCCACTGGAGCTGCTTGGTGTCCCTGCAAGGAGCAACATCCCCATGATGTGCCTTGGAGTGGGCTTCTGGGTGCATTGCACAGAAGTGAGGTATCTGAGATGAGAAAGAAGCCAGTGCTGCTTTCTGGGAGAAATTGTGGAACTTAATTTCCACTCCATATTCCCCAGGGCAGAGATAAATTTTTTCCCAACATTTCTGCCATGTGCTTTTATTTTGAACTCTCCCAGGATCTGCAGGCTGGGTTTTGAATACATAGATGGGGCCAGAGGAGCAGGACTGAGCACAGCACGTGCACGGATGCACACACAGGTCCCCGTGGCCCACTGCATGCCTAGAGAGGCGGAAATCCTGACACTGGACACGGGGGGAGATGACCCAGGCCTCCAGCAGACAGGAGCTGTTCCTGTGCACGTGAGCACTCATGTGATGCGAGCCATACAGGCACTCATGTGCAAATGTCAGATCCAGTCCTGAAAGCATTTGCTCAGGGTGGAAGAGCCTGAGCTGTGCTGCTGTTTTCCAACTTCCAAAGGTTATCAATATCCTCCAGGTGAAGCAGGGAAGCCAGGTCATGACAGCTCTAGTGTAAAACTGCAGCAGGAGGAGACATCTGCTTTCAAAAACAACCTTTGCAAGGTCATCTCTGAGCAAGGAGAAGCAGCAGCAGAAGGCTTTAGCACTTTTTTTTGAAATTCATCTCAAAAAGGCTGGATCTTGCCCTTTATTTATGGGAAGGAAAGCATGTCATGACAGGTCCCCAGAGCTTTTATTTTGAAGCCAAATGCTTAGAGTGCATGAAGACAGCAAAAGCATTTTCCTTCAGGCGGTACAAATCAAATAAATGGAGACAGCTCACTGCAATTCAGTGGAACAGTCAACATGAGCTGCACCACTCCTGTTGGGGTGTCAGGAAGGCATCCTGGAGGTAGCCAGGACTGGTGGTGTCACCAGCCCTCCTTCCCAAGATGTTTCCTACTTGCTGGGGTCTGCATCTCTGCCCTGGTGCATCGTGCTGGAGCTTTTGCAATGGGGTTTCCCCCCCTCCTTGTGAAAAGATGGGTGTGTGAGGCTGCTCGTAGTGTTTAATTATGGTATACAGAATAAGCTCCAGGAGAGACTGTCTGGCTTAGTAGACTCCATTTAATGTGCAAAGCTGAGTGGTGTTCTACTGGGAATATGTGGGGTTTCTTTCTATTCTATGTGTGGGAGAGGGACCAGGATGGGGCACTGTGCTGCTCTTCCAACCCTCAGTGCTGTCACACCATGGTCCAGGCTGCTGCTCCATCCATACAAGAGAGAAGCTGCAGAGAAGGGGCCTGCCCTTGTGGGCTGGGCATTGCAAGGTTCTCTGAGCACAGTGGAATGGAGGGGGGGTGTGTGTGTAACTCCTAAAAGATGTGCTGGCACTCAGCAGAACTGGCCCAGGCATCTATGAGCACCCCTGGGTGGGGGTGAACGTGGGCTGCAGTTGCCTGGTGTGACCCTGGGGAGCTGCTGTGTGTTAGCCCCATCCTGGAGGGGAGGTCAGAGCTGTGACCCATGCAGATGGGCTTTTGGGAACGTGTGGTTGTGCCCTGGGAGTCAAGGGGTGCTGGGTGCAGTTAAGTCACCTCTACTGGGCTAACATCTGCTAAACAAATGATCCTCAGTGCAAATTATAAGCAATACTAAAGGCAAGAAATGAGCCAGTGGATTTTGTAACAGCTCTAGAGCTCTTGTCCTCTCATTAATGGGGTTTTGCAGCTGTCATAAGTGAGCCATCTCCCTGGAAATAAAACATTTTCTTTACAAACAGCCCTTCAAGTATTGCAGGCTATTTAATAGATGGGGCTTGTTTCTAATTAAAAGAATCATTCATTAGCTTGGGCAGTTTGTGGCTGGATTACCTGCCACAGCTGCAAGTTGGAGCAGTCCAGAGGAGGCTAATAGGTTTTTGGTAATCCTGCTGAGTGAGGGGGACCAGAGCTCCCCTCCAATGCTGCTTTGGAGTGGCTCACCCTGATTTCTTCCCCATTCTGCAGCAGGTGGTGTGCAGCATGGGTGCTCAGTGCCGCCTTCCCCATCCTCTGGCCAGGAGTTGGTGTTTTGTTTACCCACATCACAAACAGTGCAGGGAAGAAGCTTTTGTTTTAAGGCCCCTGGAAATGAACGTGTTGAAGCAAGGCTCTGTGGCATTGGCAAAATACCAGTGAGAAATCCATGTAATCCCATCATGGTGAGTTGAGTACATTTCCCCATTTGATTTACTGGGCCAGTACAATGTAGATTTTGAAACAATCAGCAGCTCTGCTCTGCATCCTGGCCAACTCCTGTCACAGCTACTGGAGCTTCTGTCAGAGGCTGTAAACCAGCTCCCTGCATCTCCTGGCTTTGGTGGAAGGGTCTGTCTCCTGTTGACATCTGTTCTGCCCTGTGCAGGGCTGAGGATGTGGCTGTCCCCCAGGTGGCTGTAGCCATTCCATGCTGCATGGCACTGCCTCCAGGTGTAAAGGGCAGTGTTCTCTGAGGTAGCCCCTGTCTGAGCTGAGATCCTATGAGCCCATCTTGGCTCCTTGGGACTGAGTTTGTTTGTGAACCACTCACTTCCTTACTGTGTCTCCCTTCACACTGGGTTGGACTCTGTCCAGGCCAACACTTATCTTCCTTCCCACTGGAAGCTGTGCAGGCTCATGCCAGCTGCTGTCTGAGGAACTGCTCTCCATTTCAAAAGAAATCAAGCCAGTTTTGTTTCCAAGCCTCGATTAATCATCTTTTCCAACTCCTCTTGTCTTCTAGCAGCAGGCTCTGCTTGGTTGTTTGAACAAGAGGATGTGGGACCCTTGGCTGAGGTTAGCCTTGGTCTAGCCCTGCTCTTTAGATCCCTTCTCCTGACCCTGGTCCTCTGCAGAAAACCCTGCCAGGCAGGATGGGTGGCACCAGTCTGGGTGGCTTGCTCGTGGTAGGAGTGGGCACTGGCCATTTGTTCTGCTGGGAATATGCTTCTAGGTCAGAAGGGTTCCAATCTACGTGAGCTTGCCAAGTGAGCCATCATTACAGAAGGACTTGGGGTCTCTCCAAATCATTCCCAGTGTGAGTTTAGAGGCTCCAGTCAACCCCACATCTGTACCTGGCTATCTGCCACAGCTGCCATGCCCCACCATGGGTGTGATCTGCTTTCACGTGGAGACTTGGAAAGGCTTTTAAAAAGCAGAAGTGACCATCCTTCAGAAGGCCCCACTGCACAGGGGCCTCTGCAGCTGCCCCTGCTCACAGCAAGATCTCATGTGGAACTTGCACTTCTGCTTGATTTCTGTGGATGCATCTGTGCTAGACTCAGAAAAGTTACTGGTCCTCCCCTCGGAGATGATGTACCAAAAAGGCTGATGTAGCTGAAACAAACTGATGTTAATTACAGAAGGCACTTGTGGCTTCCCTGTGCTTTGGGGAGATGAGCTCTGTTCAGCTCCCACAAGCTTGTTGGCTGCAGAACAGCCCTGGCCATGTCCCATCCTGTAGCCACACCTGCAATGCTTCTGGTCTTTTTCAGAAATAGCCTTGCTCATGCACAGCCCTGTGATTTCACTGCTTGAAGCCCCTTCTCTCATGCTGACAGATCTTCTCCCCTGCTCCAGCCTGGGACAGCAGTGGTGTTGGTCTCACTGCCACGTGTCCTGGGACTATTTGGAGCATCCTGCATGACAGTGGCATCCACGTGCTGCTCCGTGCCTCAGCTGCCATCACGTAGTAGAGCACCTACTGCCTGAAGCCACTGTGGATCTACCTCCCAAGTGCTGTGAGCAGCCTTGAGTATGATGGACTGGAGTCAGGGAGGATGCAGCAGAGGGTAACTAAAATAAGCCTCTCCTGAGAGCTGTGGTCTTGGCACACTTTGATGCATGGAGCTGAGAGGCAGGTATCCTCCAAAGGAGCCTGGCCCTGGATGTGAAGAGTTAAATCGTGGTTGATATCCAGTCCTGCTGTGATTTGTCAGCCTGGATGCATGTTTTCTATGGAGAAAAACAGGCAGGGTAATTTCCTGATTTAAATGAATCTCAGAGACCACCACAGGAAGGAACTTGGGATATATCCAAAGGGTAACCAGGCCATGGAAAAATACCAGGCAGGGGAAGGGGCCAGGGTAATCAGGAATTGAATTTTCCCCTTTGTCACTACAGAGGTGACGGCCACTTACATTTTCCAGTTTCAAGTCCAGCTTAAGGAATTTAGGGCACTTTACATGTCAGAATGTTGAAGAATCAGCTTTTCTTAAGAGGAAACTTTGCCAGGAGCTTGAGCCCTTCCCTGCTGGCATTTAATTTTATTTACCAAAGTGCTTATTGTACCTGTGTCCTGAGTATAACTCAGAAAAGCTCTTTGCTGCTGCCTGCCTTGTCCATAGACAAGACACATTACGTAGGCAAGGCTTTGTTCAAGTCACCTCTGTGTTCCTGCAGCAGCACCAGGGACAAATCTACCCTGTTCCTCTTCTCCATGACATGCCACAGAGGCTTTCTGCTTTTTCTCACCTATTATCTCCTGTGGCTCTTGTCTTTCAAGACCTTGTTGCTTAGGCAGTTCTCAGTCCCTGTAAGGTTTCCCCTACAATGTCTCCCCTTGCACCCCTTTTGGGAGAGAATGGCTCTACTTTGTGGAGATGAGCTGAAGATGGTACCTGTGCTGTTTTCCTACTTAGATTGTTTCCCAAATTCACATGTGAGGTTGGAGAAGCATCCCCAGAGCACTGGAACCATGTGTGCTCCTGTGTCCTGTGCCGTGGGAAAGGAGCTGGTATGCTGGGAAGGTCCATGCTCTTGCTCAGCTTCCATCCAGAGCTCATCCAGAAACATGTTGGTTGTCTTTCCTCAGCCTTTCAGGGCCTCCCCACAGTGCTGCTTGCTCACATGGGGGTTGGATTCCTGGGTGAGCATTGCAATTTGCAGAAGACACTTTGTTGGCAAAAGGACATTGGTTGGTGTCTTTCACTGGGGGTGCATGCCAGAGCCTGGGATGCTGGACGAGATGGGATCCTGAACTAGACCTTGCTGCAACCCAGAGCTGCTGCTGCTTGAAGTATTTTTAATTTCATTGTGGCTCACAACTGTGAGTCATTCTGGCTTGTTCGTAGCTTCCAGGGGTCCCCGACAGAGAAGGCTCCTCAGGATGCTGATAGTTGTACAATGAAGAAATGCCTCATGGTGCCTGCACTCAGTGGCCTCCGTTGTCGGCATGTGTCCTTGTCACCCTTGCAGCAATCCTGGCACAAACTTGGTGTCAGACCAGGTGTGGGGTATAAATGACACTTCAGGGGTGAAGAAATTCCTATAAAATGTGAGAATGTCTGAACCTAGAAAGAACTGAAGCTGATGAACCAGGTCACGGCAACCAGAGAGCTGGAATTATGAATGTGCTGGTCCATGTCCTGGGGACCTGGGTGATATTTCCATACAAACAAAAAAAACTGGTTAAGTGTGGAGGAGTGAGATATGAAGGCATGTCCCATTTGTTTTCATCCCAGGGACCAAAAATTCCCCAGCATCAAAGCTTCATTAAAAGCCAGATGAATAAAAAGCTCTTTGCAAGTGCTCTCGGCACCAGCACGAGTTGGATTGCAGAGATGGTATCTGCAGAAAATACAAGCTGCAAGAAAAAGTGCTAATAGACCACTACTGAGTGAATTTATTATCCTGCTTGAGATGAAGGGGTTAATAGAATAAAAGCTATGTAGACAGTATGGAGGTTATTATTTCAGGCTATCATCAACCCTAATTCAAAATTCTCATTCCAAGGATGCCTGAGTGAACACTTGTGCTACATTAAAAGCTTAGTAAGCCTGACTTTTTTTATATACATTCTTTTGCTGTCTTTCATGATGTGATTGCATGGTTATAGCATCATAATCAATTGCTTTTATTAGATTTAGAAATTAGTATGAAATTTAGCACTGTGGTAAAGCATACAATTTGCTGGTTTGGACTTGGATTTTGTTTAAAGAAACTGTGAAATACATGAGAGAACCCTTCAACACAAAAGGTACCTCAGCCTTAGGGAACTGTATCTTCCAGTATTTGTGTGCTGGGGCCCTGGGGTATCCCAGCCTGCAAGGTGGGGGCTGGGGTTGCATAGAGGGGATGAGGAAAAAGGGGAATGTGTCATGAGCCATATGCTGCAGACCCTTCCTTCCTATCCCAGCAGTGGAACTCATGGGAATCAGCACTTTTTGGGCTGAAAACTGCGGGTGTGTCCCCATCCGTGGGGTCTGAGTCTCGTGGCAGCAGCAGAGGAGCACCCTGAGCATGCTGCTGCAGGTTTCTGCTGGAAGGGCCTGGAGCCCCTTTGGCAGTGCTGTACCAAGCTGGGGCATGCAAGCATCTGTCCTGCATCCAAAATAAACCTGAGTTTGCAGAGTGGCAATGGGTGTTTATGGGCTCTCTTACCAAGTCCATATTCATGAGTGTGCTTTTCATGTTAGCATCAGCTGCAGTCTCCCCATTTCTTCCCAAGTCAATTCCCGCTTTCATATGGAAATCTTCCCCTCCCTCCAAATATATTTTCACCCTTGCCAGGTTCCTGGGGCTGGAGCAGGGTTTTCTCAGAGGTCTGGGCTCTAAGCTGGAAGGAGCAAACATCTTCTCATGACCTGGGGAGTCTGAGATGGCTGCCTAAACACTGGGAACTCTGTGCTGACCCACATCAAAGCACTTGGCTGCCTTTTCCTCTTTCTTTATGGCTCTGTGTTGAGATAAAACCTATGAAAGACCCAATAGTAGATTCTCATGCCTGTCACAGGGCTAAAAGTGGTAATCCATCACATGCCAGCCATCCTCCCCACAGCGCAGTGCTGGGGATGTGGCTGCAGGGATGCTTTCCAGGCTGAGCTTCAGAGGCAGCAGTGTGTTATGGTGTGTACACTGGGTGCAGTCGTGGCCTCTCCTTGCAAAAGCTGGGAAGGTCACAAGAGGTCTTTTATGGGGTCATTTTAGACTGGGGCCAGGCTGCAGGAGGGGCAGCAGTGCTGTGCACTGGGCAGAGTGCTGTGGGAAGGTGACTTGAGCTGAGGAGGATACTGAAAGGGAGTAGTGAAGGCATCAAATTGCTTGTCTGGATGTGATGTTTTTTGTGTTAAAATAAAACTTTAATTCACTTTGCTTTGACTTCGCACCGCTTGCATGCTTTGTGTGGCGTGTGACCCAGGAAAGTTAAATAGGAAACTAAAGGTTGGTGCTGTAGGAATAAATATTCCTAAAGGTAAAGAGAGTCTGAAAATGAGCTTTGCTCCAAGGCAGGCAGCTCCAGGAAGGGACGTGGTGTTCCTGCCCCATGTTTGGACATGCTATGCTGGCAGCATTTGCTCTTTTAACGGAGTCTGAGGAGGGAAATGGCTGTGGGTGCAGGGCTGGTGCTGGTGAGCATCCCACCAGGGATGCCCCAGGGTCCTCTCTAGGGCAGCTGCAGGTCCTAAGCTGGGGAGCTCAATTTGTTCCCATACTGCAAAGAAACATGTAGGGACAGAAGACCCAGGAGGGAGATGGGTAGCAAGGCTTTTCTCATGGTACCTCAGGAAAGAAGAGCAGATACCTGCAGTAACTTGCAGTATTAAGCTTAAGGGCAGATTCACCATCTTGGAAGTAAGTGAAGGCATTTGTGGTAGCCCGTTACTGCAAATAGTTATTTGCAACCAGAAGGAACGAATCATTAGTGACACTGAGAAACCACTTGAGGAAAATCTGTGTGGATTGATCTGCTGTTGTGGGTGAGTTATGTTCTGCTGTTGTCTAGCAAGAGGACAGGTTTGTGACAGACTCCTGTTCAGTGTATATTAAAGATCCCACTGAAACCCCCAGATTTTTTTATGAAAATACTCCTGGGGCACCAACTGTACTCTGTGCAATTTCATTCAGGTTTTTCTGTGGGTAGAGCTTGAATTAACTGTGTTACTGCCCACAAAAAAAGTTGTTTTATTGCTCTCTTGATGAGAAGGAGCAGAAGCCATGGCTGAGGTTTAAAAAGCTGCATATCAAATCTGCTGGTGTCTAGACAGAAAATAAATACAGTGCTGGGAGGGACGTGGCAGAACAACCCTTAGCTGTGTGGATGCGGTCTGGGGAGGATTGTGAGGATGAAAAGAAGGGCTGGGAGGGGGGGAGGATGCATGGGCTTTGATGGTAACAGAGGGTGGCTCTACTGGAGCAGAGAGTGATTGTACAGGGATGGCTTTGCACCGGGGACTTCCCTCTGGCCTGGCTGTGACACTGCTTAGGGGACATTGTGAGGCTTAGGGCAGTTTAAACATTTACCTGCTTTAAGCTTTTAAGACCTCTTTGATGGCCTCAAGTGTTCATCTGCATGAAGAGCTTAAGGTGTCCTAAGCAGACTTACATCCTTTGGAAGGCTCAGGGCTTGGAGCTGCTGCTCAGAGCTGTGGAGTGTTTAATGGGATTTGTGCTCAGTGGCACAACTGCTGCTCCTCCTGCCCAGCTGGGAGGGGAGGCTGGAGTAGGACCCCTCAGACACCCCTGGTGAAGCCACCCTGTGATGAGGGTGGCCTGCCTTTGGGGTATATGAAGGTGCCTAAGAAGAGGGGGTTACCACCAGACACAAGGGCCAAGGATGCTCCTGAAGGTTTGCATTGGCCTAGTGTGGTCAGTCTGGCTGGGGTCCAGCAGGGACCCATCCTGTAAACTACACAGCCCCCAGCATCCCCAGCTCAACTCCTCACAGCCCTAGCAGTGCCCCTGAAAATGCTGTGTCCCTGCTGCCAGGGAAATAGTTCAGCAGCTGCTAAGAAACAGCCAGAGACAGGGCTGAGCTCACTGATGGAAAACCACAGTGAGCAGCAAGGTGGATGTGCATTGATCACCTGAGCAGGCGTGCTTGGAGCTGAGCAGGGCTTTGCTGTGAGTTTCACAGATGCCACAGTGTTTCATGGCAAATGTTTAACAAATTCCCATCACCACCTCCAGCCCCACCTGCAGCCTCCCCAGCCCGTCTGATGGTTCTTGGCATGGCTGTGTGTTGGTGGCAGACAGAGGAACCTGCTGTCCCTCCTGCCCTTCCCTCACCAGAGGTGCACAGCTGGCTGGTGGGCAGCACTCCCAGGGACCTCCCACTGCAGCCACCAGCACCTCTGGGGGTGGCTAAGTGAGCAGCAGACACCTTAGCACAACCCAGCATTTACAGCTCCAGACACTTCTGTGAAGAGCTGCTGGTCCCTTCCTTGCAGCCTGGGGTTGTGGAGAGCACACAGGGCTGAGCTGTGCACACAGGGCTGAGCCTGGCTAGTGGGAGCATGAGTGAAGGGCTGTCCCCTCCCCGTGGGATGGGGTGACCACCCCTGGCACTGCTCCCTGTCTCCTCCAGCAAGTCTTGCTCCTGCCTTCCTCTCTTCAGGCAGAGATATGGCTGCTGCCACTCTTGTTTCCTAAAGAAACAAGGGTCATAGAACTGAGGGTTCCTGCCTGGTCATCTCCTCCCCTTCCATGGATTCCTGCTGACATGTCTCATTTAGTAGCCCCAGAGTAGCAGCAGACACTGCATGAGGGTTCCTGTGCCCAGAAAGGCTGCAGAAGGAGTCTGGCACTTGCCCACCATACCTGCCCCGGCCACCAGCAGCCCCCAGCTCACCTGTGGGTTGGGGGGCAATGTCAGGTGGGGCTTTTGTGGTCATTGCAGCGGTGAAGGGTCTATGGGGAAAGAGGTATCGTTGTTGCCAGGGCATAAGGTGTTTGTGACATTTGTGTGACACATTTTGGGGCAGAATAAGCAAAACTGTCCTCGGTTCTGCATGAAGAAGCCCTGGTGGTCAGCTGATGGCCTGCTTTGTGAGGCTGTAGTATTCCAGAGTCCCTGGGGGTTTTGAAAGCACAATGAGAGGCAGGGCACAGTCTGCCCATCCCACAGCCAGCAGAGCCAGTGGTGCTTGAGGGGACACGTTGCACATTGTAGGGAGAATGAGGGTGGCAGAGAACATCACAGCCTGCTGGGTGTGATTTATGGCTGGGAAGGCTCTGCTCCCAGGGTACTTTATCCACCCATGGCTTTTTGTTTCACTTTAAGAGGCATGTTTTGCTCAGAGGTATTCCTGCTCAGCCACACACAAGCTGGACATCTCCTGCTTTGACTGTAGTCAGCACCTTTCTGGGAGGTTTTTAACTCTGAATTTAGTTTAATAACTAAATCCTATGGTCTAGGAGAGTGTTTTCTGGGGCTCTCAGCAGTGCAGTAATAAAAGAATGCAGACAGGACTGAGGAAAAACAGAATCATCACCTGCTCTTACTCCATGTCTCACTGTTCCACGTGGGACAGGGTGGGTGCTGCTGGGAAGGAGCAGGTCTGAGCTTTCCCTTTCCCATCTGCACATGTATTGCACAAGGGAAGACACCCAATGGCCTGGTGGATTTTCTGGACCCTTTTCTCCTTCTCTTGGCTCTAATGGAATATCTTGGCTGATCAGGACTAATTAAACACTCCAGGGGAGTCTTCTCCAGGGAAGAAACCCTCCCTATAATTAGCAGTAGCCACCTGCACAGGGTGCTCTTGCAACCCTGCATAAAAGGGAGTCAGGGCTAAAGTTGGCTCTTGAGTAACAGCGAGTCCTCAGCTGTGCTGGAGCAGGATGGCTTGGAAATCTCATTCTGGAGGGCAAGGACACCAGTGTATTAATAGATGTGGCTCCATCTTTAGCCTTTGGGCTGAATGTTATTAGCAGTTATGGCTAAGCCTAATTTTACATTGTCTGAATATCTTGGTCAAAACTGGAAAGGCCCTGAAACAGCCCCGCACGACAGCAAGGTGCCAGCTGTTACCAGGGCTATTTGTGTCCCCGTGTTGGGAGCCTGTGCTGGTGCTGCAGGATGGTGTGTACTGAGGGGCCCAGGGGAGATGAGCTGGGGACTCCTGGGAGCAGCTTGTCCCTCTTTTCTGTTGGGAAAAATCACTGCCAGGGCTTTTCAGACTTGAGGCTTACAGTGCTGGGGCCAATCATGGTTGAAAGTGAGGGTTATCTGGTTAAATGCACTGATTCCTGTGTCCCTCCCTCCCTGCACCAGGAAATAACCCAGGCCCCGTACCGGGAGGGTCCCTCTTCTTCCTCCCCTCCCAGCAGAGATCCTGGCACTGCTCTGCCTCAGCTCACAGCTTTTCCTGCAGCAGCACCCAATGCCTGGCACAAGAACCAAGGACCTGCTGCCTTGCCAGCACTGCCACAGGTCCTGGAGGCACAACCCCGTGCCTTCCGAGCAGCTGCAGGTATGAAGCCAGTCTTGCCTGCCCAGATTACCTGCCTGCTTGGCAGGATAAGACAACTTCTGGCAAAAATACAGAGGAGAAATCACATCCTTGTGCTGGAAGTCGAAAACATTAATTAAACCTGCGGTATCATTGATTGCTATCTCTGGGGAGAGGCAGAGGGTGAGAAAAAGCTTGAGGGAAGGAAACTCTGGGGAGGGTTTGGTAGGAGCCTTCCTAACCTTTAAAATCAGTCTGATTACTTCTGGGATGTTGGTGCCTTCCGATGGGGAGGCTCTTGGAGCAGGTCAAGCTCATGCTGGGGGTGTGCAGGGAGGGCAAGGGGAACATGCAGTGTCCCAGGTGGCCTGGCTGTCCCTCCCATGGAGGCCACTCTACCAGGGACAGTCAGATTCCAGGAAAATTCAGCATCCTGGGAAAATTGTCACTTCTTCCAGGGGTGGAAACAGGGTGCCCCCCAAGAGCTGGACCACAAGCACTGTCACTGGGCACTGAGCTCTCTCCTCCCCATGTAATGGGATAGCATGAATGCATTTAGGCTGCCAGTGTTATCAGGCAAAGCTGCAATTAATCCAGAAATATTCATCCAGCTAAACTCCCTCATTACAACTCATTGGTGCCTAGTGGCTTTATCTAAGCACAATTGCTTCAGCTGGATTAAGCTGTGCCAGAGGCTTTCCTCTTGGACTGCAAATATCCAGCCCTCAAACAGCACATGAGGTCTGTAGCTGGTGAGCCTCCAGCAGCCTCTTCCCTTCCATGGATCCTGCCCAGCTCCCTGCTCAGGAAGAGGGGGGCTGTGTGGGGGCAAATCCCCCTTTCCCTGGTGCTCTGCCTCTGCCTGGTCCAGGTGTGCAGGCACAGCCTTGCCTGCCTGCCCCTGCCCAGGACAACTCCTGCTTTACCAGCTGGGACCAGCTAACCTGCTTTACTGGCTAACTTGCTTCACCAGCACCAGCTGACACCCCTGGTCTCTCAGGTGACAGGGCTTTTGGGGAGCGGGTGCTGTCCCCATGCCCCAGCTCACTCTCAGGGACACCTGGAGGAGAGCTGGGTTCTCCCACACTACAGAGCAGTGGCCATAATCCCTTCCCCTGGGGACAGGCAGTGTCTTGGTGCTTGTGGTGGCCCCTTGGCATGCACCATGCCCTTATCCCACTGCTGCTGTCCCTCTTCCTCCTGTTGCCCACCTTGCATGCAGGGGCAGGGGACAAACAGCCCCCAGCCCTTCCCCTCCCAGGGACCTGTTTTCCACCTCTTTGTGCTTATGTGCCTGGCAGGGCCTGCAATGAGCTACTGGGATCTGGCTTTGCTCTTTCAGCAGGGAGGGTGGAAATGGAGATACAGGAGCAGGACAAGGAGACAGGACTGAGTGTGAGGCTGTGTGGGGCTGCTGGGCACAGAGTTGCAGTGCCCGGGTGACATGCACCACGCTGGTGTCTGCCTGCAGCAGAAAGTGGTGGGAATTAATCAGTGGGAATTCGTTCTGGTAGCACCAAGAGACCAGGCAGGCAGGCTGAGGGGAAGGCAGGTTATCTGCCAGAGAAGAGCCCTGGCTCGCTCCAGCCCCGTGCCAAAGTGCAGTGACATTTGTAGGCAGCAGTTCCTGCCAGCCCGTCCTTTCATCCCACCTTGTAGGACACAAAACTGTGCGATCAAACCTCCCTGTTTGCTTTGATTGCTTCCCAGGGATTCCTCCATTTGCATTGTAATGAAGTGATATTTTGCTGGAAGAATAAACCTGAAAGTTGACATAGAAAGGGCTTGTCAGCTCTAAAGGTATTTGCATGCTCCCCAGGAGGGAAAGAGCCCCATAGGAACAAACTACTGGTGCTGGTGAAGACAGTGAAAACTTAAAACACCAGGAGAGCATTTTGCTCTATCAGAGAAGTTGTGCTCAGGGCTGTCACAAAGCAGCAAGATAGGGCTTGCTGTTGGGGTAAATATCTTAAATTCTGGTCTAAGCCACCCGGCTCCTCTGGATCTGCTCCTGTCTGCATCTGCAGGGTGGAATGAGGCAGTGAAAAACATGGCTCATTCTGGGTGGGTAATGTCAAAGTGTTTTTTCTCTTGGCACAAGAGACTACTACCTGGAGTGTTTTAGAGAGGGGATATGAGCAAGACACCAGTCATGCTGGTGCCTGCCATGGCAAACACTTCTCTAGTGGTCAAGGTACTGTTGAGATGCTCTTGGGCAGGCAGGTACTGATGTTTCTGCTGCTATTACCTGAGCATTTTGGTTTTCACAGACATAATGACAGCAGAGGAGCCAGATGAGGGGTCAGGTCAAGCTGTGTTGCCTCGGGTGGGGGAATGACCCCCCAGATACTTTGCAGATGTGTTCCCCCCTCTTGCAGTTCAGGCTGGTGCTCTCTGGGTGTTGCAGTCTCAACAACCAGCTTTGGATACTTTTCTGGACTTTTGCCTAACTCCTGCCAAGAAGTGGCACAGATGGCTTTGTGATCAGGTCAAGACATAGGGGTACACTGAAAACCACAAATACCTGAGTGATTTGCGCTAGCCTGCATTGAACCATATCTCCAAGTAATTTTTTTAAGTCAGTCTGCAAGGAAAGCAGAGTGCTGGGCACAATGTCTAGCAGACATGCAGCTCAGCAGCTCCGGATGGTGTCTGCAAAAGCCATTTCCCTGACCCACTTAGTCTGCAGCCATGTGTCTTGCCAGAGACCAGCTCCAGCTGCTGCCAATAGACTTGTGTTTGATCCATAAAAAACAGAATCCAGCTTGTGCTGGATTTAGAAAGCAACCTGTGAGCAAATTGGCAAAGTGCAGAATCAGTCATGCCGGGCCTGCTGGTTGAGGACACAGCCACACTGCCCTGGGATGGCCAAGGGTCCAGCCCACCCGGCTCCTGCCCATGCTCTTTCCCTTGTTAATTTCATGGTTTTGCAGACCAGCAGAAGGGGAAAATGTGCACTTGTGGAGCTGGGCACAGTGGAGAGTGAGTGTGTCCTCTCCTGGGCAGCGGTGAGGCTGCTTCTGGCAAGCTTTGGGCTCTCCAGCTGAAGAGGAGGCAGAGGAACTGGAGAGCATCCAGAGGAGAGCTGGCATTCTGTTTGAGGCTGCAGGAGCTGGGCTGCTCTTGGGCAGGGCAGGCTGGGGGCACATGGGCAAAGCCAGGGGCCAGTTGTGCTCGGGCAGCAATGGGCAGCAGCCCCAGGCTGGGCCTTGGGGTTTCAGCTGGACATTAAGTGAGCGGCTGGGACACTCCTCCTGTCCTCCTGCCACATGCTGGGCTGTGCCCGAGTGACCCACATCCCCACAGCCACCCTGCTGTGCCCGGCAGAGCCAGCCTGCACTGGTTGCCACTGTCACACAGCCCTGCCACAGCCTGCCATCTGTGCCCTACAATAGGCATTATTTTTATTCCCTTTCTGGTTGTCATGAGCAGCACAGAAGTCATTGAGGTGAAGGCTGTCCTTCCCCAGGCTGTTATGTAGGACATTTCAGCCACTTGCTCTGGTGCCCTGCTTGTGCCTGTCCCCTCCAGCCCACACACACTGGGACCAGCAGGGACAGGACAGGGGAGCAGTGTCCTGCAGGGAGTGAAGTCTCAGGCTTGGCCACCTCTCAGGCACTGCCCTGGCTGTTCAGCCCACAGACACCAGCCCATGAGGGCACATATGTTGGGGGAGACAGTGATTTTTCCCCTTCCCCACTCCTGTGGTGGCATTGCTCCCCAGAGTGGCAGGGAGCTGTGCCTGCCCGGCCATGGGCCCTGCTGGTCCAGACCTGCAGGTGGGCTTCCCACCTTGACCTCAAACATCAGGCTGCCCTGGGCTGGGGCAACCTCCAGTTCCTGCCCCAAGTAATGGGACAGGCCCATGATGAAGTCCTTCCCTGCTGCCCAAGTGCAAAGCCCCCTGCCCCCTCATTAACATCCCCACTGCCCCACGTATTCCCAGGAAACTGCTCTCAGTAGTGGGTCTAGCCACCAGTGACAGACAGTTACTCAGAGCAGAAATTCCTCATGGGCATGATGTGGATGGAGCAATTTTCTGCACAATTACTCCAGTTTATTTAGGGTGATATACTGGTATTAAAGAAGGAGGTGAGGTATGGGAGTGATGCATCTTCCTTCTGTACCTATTTCTTGCCACATAACACAACCTGGACATTTTCTAATGGGGCTGGAAGAAGCAGGGACCTACAGCACAGGGATTAGATCAGACCTGAAATAAAATACCTGCACTTCCTACATTCGAGTTATCTGTATTGTGCTTTCAGACTTCTCAGGTTTCACAAAATTCTCTCTCCCTGTGTGCTTCATGCAAGGCCCAGGTGGGGGGAAAGCAAAAGATAGTGCAGCACAAATGGCTTTGCTGAGGAGGACAGAGAGAATGAACTTCTCCTGGCAGATGGTAGTGATGCTGTGTGGCAGGAGAATGTGCTGGTATGAAGGTGCAGTGTGAGCAGGGACACATGGCCAAAGCAAGCAGGTAGTGACAGTGTGGTACCCTTCTGTTGTGTGCCTGTCATGAAGCCTCCTCCCAGCAGACCTTCCCTGAGGAAGAGCCAACAAGGCTGTAGTTCCAGCTGGCTGACACGACATCAAAGCACTTCTTCCCACCAGTGCTGCCTGCCAAGCCAGGTTTTGCATAGTGTGATCTTACATTACCACATTTATATGGTCCGGGCAGGTTCTGGGGTGCTTTTTGCATCCCTAGCATGCTGTTGGGCCTGTGCCCTTGGCAATAAACTTTCCCAAACCTGGGGCTTGCAGCAGCCCTTCAAGCAGTCCTACTACCCTAACCCAGGGCTTCCCTGCTCCTTGTGGAGTCTCAGGTTTTCTACCTCCCCTGGCTGACACTGGGGTGATGTGACCCTTGAAGTGGGCACCTGTGAGAAACCCATGGTATAATGTCTAGCAGGACATGCTGTGGGAGAAACGTGGCTACAGTTTCATTGCCAACTGGATGCATCTTTGAGGTCCCGTCCAACCTAAAACCCTCTGTGGTTCTATGACACCTTGTTGGCAAGGGAGCCAAGCAGAGGTTGAAGATGAGGAGAAGGACTGCTAAGGTGACTTCTTGTCTCATAGCATGCACAGGGCAGGCTCTTGGAGGCACACTACCAGCCTCTTGCCTGGCTTTCCCACCACTGCCTCCTCACTCCGCTTCCGGGACCTTCTTCCCTGTTCTTTTCTTTTTGAGCCTGGATCTGTCCCACAGATCCTTGGAGCCACTTGGAGCCTCCCCTCCCCGGGGCAGTGGCTCCCTGTGCCTTGCCCTTCCCAGGAGACTCTTACTGTCTCATGGCACAGAGCCTTGCTGCACTCAGCAGGAGTTATTCCTCGTTACTCTTTGATGTGCTTAGCTCCCCAGCTTGGGACCGCTGATGGGGATGAGCCCTGGCTGATGATCAAAGTCACCCTGCCGAGCTCTGCTGCTACAGCCTGGCACAATCCCTGGGATTTCCATGTGGGAAATCCCTTGGTGTTGCTCTGGGTGGTGGCATGAAGCATGACACGGTGAGCTCTGGGAGCTGCCTGTGTGCCACAGGGACCAGAGCCAGCCTGGGGCAGCACTGGCTGCTGATGACTGGGCACAGAAGCAATTAAGGTTAAAAAAAAAAAAAATCGCAGCCAAACTCAGCGACTGGAAAAGGACCAAATATGTCAATATACTACACTGGTGTCTTCTAGGCTAACTGGCCAGGAACAGCATGATCAGCACCTGGTTTATGCACTGGCACGTGCTGCTTGCCGCTGGGTCGTGCTGCAGGGGCATCAGCACCAGGCAGCTCACAAAGACCACACTAAAAACCAACCTTGCTAAACCCACGGCAGTTCTGTTAAATTGTTCCACTTGCAGTGCTGTGTTTGGAGCCAGCTGAGAGCAATCCTACAGTACTTTGGGGAAAAGCAATCCTTTTGTGTGCCCGGCTGGTGGAGGCTGATGCTGCAGTGTGGGTGCTGGCCCTGGCCTCCTGGGTCTCTGGGTTCCCCAGGGAGAGGTCTGCATCACTCTGCAGGCTGCCTTCGAGCCCAGGAGTTTCCTGGGTCCCCATTGGCCCCTGAGGCTGATGTAGGGAGTAGCACATGGTGGCTCTGTGCTGGTGAAGGGGCTGGTGAGACCCATGGGCTTGCTGACATCCCAGTCAGTATCACATGCTTTTCCAGTGACAGAAGCCACCTGCCTAATTAAACAGCAGTAACGAGCTTGAAGTTGCCATCCATGCCTGAGCACATTGCAAACTGCAGTGACACTTAGAAGAGGAAATGTGCTGCCTTCTGTGGCTCTCTGCTAATCTTTAGGAGGCTGGCAGCTGTGTCCCAAGCCCAAGTACAAGGTATAATTAGAGAAGCTGCTCGAATAGTGTTTTTATAAAAGTGATAAAATAATGGTGTAGAGGGAAAAGCTGGGGCCATATGTTTCTGGGCTGTGCATGCTACTCCAGGCACTGTGCCCAGCAACCTGCAGTGATACATTTAAGGCTGCCTCTGCTGAGGGAAATCAGCATCATTGAGCTGTACACAAGGTACTTTCTCTTCTTTGGTTGCAAGTTAGGAATCACATTTAAAACCATCCGATAGAACATTTTCCAATTTTTATTTATCAACAAGCGTCTACGTGTATTCCTGGAGAATGAAATATTTATCTACAGACACACGCATGCAGAATGTGAGAGTGCCAATGTGTTATCTATCGCTGCTTCCCTCCCGGAGCTTATGAATAACTCATGCAGTCTGGCTGCCCGTGGCTGGCTACCTAAAGCAGCTCTAGTGGCCACTGCAAGCCAGCTTGGGGCATCAGGCCACAGGCAGAGCATTCCCTGCCTCCAAGGCTGGCATTGGCCTTGCTGTTGGACACCTCCACTCACACCCCTATGAGACCCACTGGCTCTGCCTATGGTGTGGGTTTTGGTTCCTTGCCTGCAGATGGGGTGATGGGAGCAAGGAAGCAAAGGGAAAGTTGATGAGTGGTGGGGTCTTTGCTGTGCTCCCAGGGAAGGAGCATGCAGGGCTGGGGGTGCCATCTCCTGGATTGGTCACCAAGAAGGGACACTGAGGCAGCACCAGCACTGAGCCAAAGGCACTGTGCTGGGCTCTATGGAGATGCTGTTATCTCCCTGCAGATGTCAGGTGATGAGAGCAGTTGTGTAACTAACACCCCTTGATACCAAAGATGTCATTGGTAATGAAGGTTTGAAAGCTGGAACCTAGCAAGGTGTGCTGTCTGGGAGGGATCGGGTAGTGGCAGCTCTGTTATCTCCCCAAATGGAAAGCTGAGGCAGGAGCCCAGCAGCCTTTGCCTCCCCCAGACTCTGGCAGCTGTGCAGGAGACCTCACGGGTGGCAAACTGGGCAGGAGGAAAATACCCAGGGCCTATTCTGTGGTCTCTGGGGTCTGTGGGTTCAAATAGGGCCCCCCGTGGTGCTGACCCTGGAGAGATACTGTGAGTGAATGAGAGCAGCTGGGTGTCAGGCACAGTTTATGGCTTTGCACATGTAGCTCTAGTTCAAATTGTGTAAAAAACCGTAGCTTTCTGTTGAGCTTAACTAACACCTTTCTGCAGTGCTTAAGATGAATGCAGATAAAACAGACACCAGGGCGTTTTTCCTTCCCCTGTAGAGTGACTGCTGACAAATCAGTGCTGCTGAGTGAGCCTCGGGGGCCTTGAGCTGGGGCAGATTGCTGAGATCAGGCTGTTTCTGCTGCCCTGCAGGGGACAGGTTGGGGTATGGTGCTGAAGGAAGAAGGGGAGAGGGTCCCCTTGGCAGGGCCATACAGCAGCAAAGGAGATTGTGCCTCTCACAAGAAGTGCTGACGCAGTGCACAGCTCTGAGTCTGGGGTAGCATGAGTCAGATCAGGGGAGAGATTATACAAGACCTCAAAGAAACAGAATGTACAGCATTAATAACTAAGAATTGCACTAAATTACTTGATGAGTGAATTATCCTCCCTATGTTACTTGCTGGCAGCAGGAGCATCCCTGCCTTCTCTGCAGACAGAGGATGGGTGGCTGGGAGCATGGCTTGCTTGGCTTTGACCCTCCAGCACTGCTCATCACTTGCTCCCTGCAGAAACGCTCATGAATGGTGCTCCCATGGGCAAGGACTCACATTGATAAATAGTGTCCACTTGGGAAATGAAGTGCAGCAGCTGCTTGGCTTTTCAGAGCAGCTCTGCACAGCAGCCAAGAATGTGGATCTGGCAGGGGTATAGTAGAAACTTGGTCAGCAGGCTGTAATTACCTGTGCTATCATCTGCCCAGGGTCCAGTAACCTTCTTCCTCTTGGTAGGGGTCTGGGCTTCCCCAGCAGGGTTCAGGAGGACCTGGGCAGGCTCAGGAAGCAGCCACCCTGCAAGCAGCATGGGAGAGCAACAGAGTATGTGGAGGGCTGGTAATAGGGCTGGAGAGGCTGTGGGTCTCATTGCTGGAGCACTGCTTGCCCTGAAGAGTCCACTGGATTATGCAGCCTAAGGCTGAGCAGGACTTGGTGACATGGGGAGGGCATCAGCGGGCATTGCCAGGATTCTCCTGCTCAGTCCCCCCAAGGGCCACATTTCCAAAGGGAGATGAAGATGCTGTCATAGCAGCTCTGTGTTTTGGACTTGCTCATGGAGGCAGAGCCCCAGGGAAGGCCAGTGCACCTGCAGCATTTGCAGGATATATTTTCTCTTCATCCCAGGAGAGGAGCTGCTCACCTGGACAGCTGAGCAAAGCTCAGTGCCTACCAGACATGGATTCTGTAGGTCCTGAGTGCTGGTGAGCTGAAGGGCAGCATGGCTAAGTAGGAGCCAGCTGCTGGGCTGCTGCAGAAAGTCAGCAACATCCGTCATCCTCCTAAGAGCATCATTGAGCACCGAGTTATTTCTAGGCCACGGTGGTTATTGGGAAGGCATTACAGGGGTGTAGAGCACAGAGTGTCTCTCAGCTGGAGGTGCACACATTGGCTTAGGAGCAGCACACACCAGCCATCCCTCAGGGCCTTGCTGGCTTTTGACTTCACTCTACTTCAAAGCCCAGGCTTCTCATGTGTGTTTTAGCAACATTCACACACTTCAGGTTTCTAGGCCAAGCAAAAGCTTTGATTCCTTGCTGCACTCAGCAGCTCCCTGTGAAGATAACCTGCAGTTAAGTAAGGTGAGAGGCTGAAAGTGGTTCAATTTTGCAACAAAAGCTGAGAACAAAGTACAGATTTTACCTTTTAAAACTGGGACAAAACAGAGCTGGAAGGTTTTTGCGGGGTTATATTTTTTTCATTTTCTTTTTAACACCTAGTAGCCCTTTTTGAATTTAATTAAATTTATGGTGTCCATGGCCTTTGCCTCACGATGGAACATTCCTGTTTGGATCCAAAGAGTGAAGCCAGGGCATGAGCACCTGGGGAGGTATGGAAGCATAAGAAAGGGAGGAAAGGGACATAAGCTCGTGTTTGCTGTCCTGGTCTCTGCTGCTGACTCCTCTCAGCACTTCTATCTTTTTCTTCTAATTTTGTCCTGCAGCTAGCACATCCAGCTCACATCTGGGCAAAGGGTGCACAAGAGTGACAGGAAGACAAACAATTAATCCTAATTGAGTGTGGGCTGTTACACAGCCCCGGAGCTGGCCCTGTGGCTTTTTCTTTCCTTCCACCCTGGGCTGACCTGCAGAGCATCTCTTCACCTTGCCAAAGAGTATTTTTATGTTAAAAGGCTAAAAGTCATAATTGTCGTAATGGTTCTTATGGCAACCCGGTGAACTGA
This sequence comes from Florisuga fusca, assembly GCA_038090715.1. Classification (NCBI taxonomy): domain Eukaryota; kingdom Metazoa; phylum Chordata; class Aves; order Apodiformes; family Trochilidae; genus Florisuga; species Florisuga fusca. The sequence continues at coordinate 286,474 of JAAWXA010000032.1, forward strand.
GCTCTTAAAAGCTCCTGTGGCTTAATGCATCTCTGGTACGTGGGTTGTTAGGCTTACCTTACCCCTGGGAACACGGGCAAGCCCTGGGACAGAGCCAGCTGGACTCTGAACTGCTCCCATTTGGATGGGAGAGGAGGGCACCTGAGCAGCAAAGCAAGTGCAATCACTGCCACCTCAGTCACCCACCACTGTTCCTTATGGATACTGTATGGTCCATAGCCTTGGAATAATGTCCCTCCTTACAGTCTGAATTTTATATCACCCCACAGCCCCCTCCTGAAAACCTGCTGAGCTGAAGCCACTGCAGGTCACATTGAGCAATTTGCTGTTGCAAGACAAAGAAAACAAGTTCTTCTTTTTCACAATTACCAAACCACTTGATCGAGCCGTTTCCCTGCCTCTGCACTTTGGTTTCAGTTAACAGTATTCCTTGGGGAGGGAAAGTCTGACTGCACCTCCGAGTGTTCTGCTATTACAGGTGATTGTGAAAAATTGCTTAAGTGCCGTAACTCTGGCAAAAGCTCTTCCATGCCTCGCACTAGAGACGAACCTGGACAAGGGCAGGTTCACTGGGTTTGTGGGCAGACACTGCCCTGAGGGGTCCGCAGAGCCTCTCCTCGGCCACCAGCCCCTCCGGCTTTCAGCTGCCTCTCCCCCAGGTGGAACGCCTCTGCCCATCGCAGCGTGGCTGTCGCTGGGGACTCTTCCTTCTCCTGCCGAAGCCCCAGTGATGATAAAATGGATCCCACCCGGGGTCCTGGCACATCCCCTGCTGCTCGTCAGGTTCCCTGGTTCCCCAGCCCGGGAGGGGAAATGTCACCCAGAGAGCAGGATGGGGCTGTCGCCGCGACACGCAGCTGTTACGGGGAAACCTCAAGCCTCCCTGTAAAGAAACTCCCAGTGCGGCTGTGCGTGTCACTGGGTGTCCCCAACACGCCATGCACAGCAGGAGGAAGGCGGCTCCGATCCCAGCGGTGACTCGACTGCACCGAACCGGGGCATGCCCGGCTTCCTCCCTCCCCAGCACCCCGCAGCAGGAGCTGGCACCGGGGCTGTCGGGCACGCCAGGGTGAGCGGTCACCCCACAGCCGCCAGCCTGTAGGATTCAGGCCTCCTAGTTCCTGCCAGATGTGGGGTCTGTGTCAATGCTTCAGAGCTGCCCACCAGTACGTCCCCAGGGACAGGGGGTCTGAGAGGCAGGAGCCCCCCTATCCACTCTTTTTCAGTGTGAAGGCAGCACCCCCACTTTATGGAGGGGAAGACCCGGGGGTCTTGGCTCTCTGCAGCTCAGCTGCCAGCCCCTGGAAGCCCTGGTGGGGCTGCTCTGCTCCGACCCCTTCAAGCTTCCTGCATTTGTTTTGCTGGAGCTATTTGGGGGAAGTGGCGTGTTGTTATGTCTTCAGCTCAGCACCTATTTAGAGAAGGATAATGCCATTGTGGGGGAGGACAATGAGAATATGAAATGGCTAAAATTCTCTGTCTCTCACTATCTTAACTAATTTCTTCTCTTTTTTTTTTTTTTTTTTTTTTTTTTTTTTTTTTTTTTTTTTTTTCCTTCGAATGGTATTATTTTGGAGAACTACAGTGAGCTTTGATGGGCCCCAGTTGAGGAGGGAACATGAATCAACCCCACCAAGATGAGCCCAGAGTGATCCTTGCTTTCAGTCCAAGTGCAGGCAGGAGAATCCTGCCTGATGCTGCCTCAGGAGCGGATCAGAGGAAGGTCAGGTTATGAAATAGAAGGGATGGCCAGCACAGGAGCAGACATCCCTAGGAGACCTCGGTGCACAGGACAGCAACCACCCCCTCCTGCCACTTTCCCAGGGCTATGTTTAGCTCCTGGTTTGCTCAGGGAACCCAGATGAGCACCTGGGACGTCTTAATGTCATTGTTCCACCATTGCAGGCTTTAGGGGGCTTTTTTCCTTTGAGGGATATAACTAATTGGATTTGACATCAGAGAGAGTTGTTGGGTCCTGAAATAGCTTTCTGCATGATGTTACTTGCAAAGGTGCCATGAGGAAGTGTGGGTTTAAGTGCTTTCAGAGGCAGTGGGATGCTGCATGGCCACGCACAGCACCTGAGGACAGGTCATGTCTAGAGTCCTGGCAGCCCCAGCTGGGGCCTGGCTGATGAACCTGGGTTGATGAGAAAGACTCTGGTTTTTTTACAGCTGCATATCATGTCCTTGCAATACCCCGTGTCTGCAGCAGTCCTTCCTCGCTAGTGGCAGTCCTGGAGGTTCTGTTTTCTGTGGCTTTTATCTTTTCAGTAACAGTAGTGAAATCTGGGCAGTGAGCAGATTCAGATCACTGCAAAGCAGCTGGATTCAGAAGGTGTCTCTGGGATCGGGGTAGGAGTCCAAAAAGGGAGATGAGCACATCTTCTGGTGGCCTCTCTGAGCAGCAGCTCCTGGCCACCAACTCCAGCAGATTCTGGTGGACCTTGGGGTCTCTTCCATGTCTGTGTCATGCTGTACCTTCTAGAAATCTGATGAGACCTTGCACCATCCAGGGCTGGAGCTGGAGTTTTTTTGCAGCAAAGTCGTGCTTGGGGGATAACTGTGGTACTGGTGTAAGAGGAATAACTGGATGTACTGGTGCAGGGACTCCCTTCCTTGCCATGCAAACCCTTTGTGTTATGAGACACTCTCTAAAACCTGGCTATTGCTTAAAAACGTATAATTAGATCAGAGCAGTTCTGTTCTCATCCTGTACCTTGCTAGAGCATTGTAGCAGGTGGGATGCAGGATGGGGCACTGACAGACTGTTCCAGAGGAGTCTGAGCTCATAGACCTGACCCATCCCTGCACAGATCAGAGCTGGATGAGCAGAGGTATTGGGGATGAAGGCGTCCCTGCTCAGAAACAAGTATTTCCAGGGTCTTTTCCACTCTTAGAAGAAGATGCCTTTGCACTGAGGTGAGCTGCTCTCAGATGATTGTATTGCTGATTGTGGAGCTGAAGTTAAAATCCCTGTGTTGGGCAGAGGGAAATGAAGCTTCCCAATAATCAGAGAAAGGTGATGGTACAATACCACATCCTTACCCTCCCTCCTTGCTGGCTGCCTCACTGTCCCTATGCAGGAGCTTCACACAACAGAAAGAGAAGCCAGGAAAGCAGGTGGCTGCATGCACGTTTCACTCTATTGTTTCATAATTACTAGCAGAGAGATTGAAAACTGAGTTATGATAATTAAGCTAAATCACAGTATTCCTACAGGAGGTACCAAATTATTTATGTCAACTTTTCATCCTAATTCCCTTAACCGTTCCCTGTCCAGAGGAGGAGGAGCCCTCATTGCACTGACAGATCTACTGAGATGGCAGTGAGTGGCAGCCACTGTTCAGCATGAAACTGGGGTGGGAAAGGAGCTGTGTGAGAGAGAGTGGCCCCAAGGGTGGGAGCACTCTGAGGGCCAGAAGCCACAGCAAGAATAGGGAGCAGGAGGGTGCAGGGCTGGTAAAGGCAGCATCCCACTGCACTCAGGGCTGGCTGGAAAGGGCAGAATGATGCTGGGCAGCTGGAGGTGGCTGCCAGGGCTGGATCTGGGCACTGCATCTCTTGTCCCTCCGGGCTGAGGTGTACCTGACATGCTGATTTTTGGAGCCAGGGTGAGCACAGAGCTCAGTGTAGCAGGACTCAAGGGCCATGGCAGGCCTAGCCCAGCCTGCTGCTGAGCAGGGCTCTGCACACAGTGTGGGTGATTTCTGTCCCCCCGCAGCAGCCGCTTTGGTGCTGTTGCTCTGCTGGCTCCCTCCAGGAATGCTGTCAGCTCTAATTAATATCCCACTTTAGCTTGCCCATGCATCTGAGCAGACTGTGTGCAGCTTCACAGTGCCGCAGGATGAGCGACGAATCCCATCCCACAGCCTTTTCCTTGTGTCCCTGAGGTCTGCAGAGTACCCGTGCTGGAGCAGCAGGGATTTCCAGATCTAAACGTGATGCCAACCATGTTACCCCTTTGTGCAGGCTGGCCAGCTGCCCCCCATTTCAGAGTATGGGAGGAGCTCTACAGGAGGAGCTCTACAGTTTTCCAGGGGAGTACTCACATCCTTCCCATGGAGCTATGGACACGTTCGGGCTGTAGGGACAGGTGATATGTACCTTGTTGTGCCACCACTGGGTTTGGGGTACCTGGGATGGAGACGCAGGGCAGCAGCATGAAAGCCCAGATGCCTGTGGTGAGCAGTCCTTCAGCAGTCCTGGGCTGTCCCATCCCACACTTTGCCTCACTCCTACCACCAGTGGGGATTGGTTTAAGCCTGCAGATGGGAACTGGGCTCTGACTTACCAACAGTGAGCATGCAGAGCATCTCCCAGGTAGGGAAAAAGTGTTTTGCAACCATTCTCCCATCTCCACCTCTCAGCAGCACCATGAACCCCAGTGACCAAGGCCAGATCCTGGAGGGTGCTGGGTAGCAGCCTGGAGCTCAGCTCCTTGCAGCAGCTGTGTCAATCCAAGGGCAGGATCAGGTCCATGTCCTTCATTATATAACTGTTTTTCTGAGTGTTTTCCTAGCACTCAGCCCTCCTGCTGGGCAGAGTCCCCACTGGCAAAGGGGAATGTCATGTTTTTTTTTGAATGCATAGCTCTGATTTCATGCCGGGTCATAGCAGCAGCCAAATCCACACATCCACCCCCCAGTTTATGCACCTTGCAGGGCACTAACCAAGATACAGCCCCCTATGAGCCACCAGCCAGCCAGGTAGAGGTGTCACCTTGCCTGGGGTGAGTGATGGAGCTGCAGGGAGAACCAGAACCCCAGAGGCCAGGGCTCAAAGAACCCCACAGATGAACCGACCTGACCTGGCCTCTGGGACCCCACGCTGTTCAAGCCCTGCCCTGGCTGCCTGCCCTCGAATTCCTGTCCCCCACACATCATCTCCCTCCAGCTGCTGGGGAAACAGCCCCTGCTGCTACCAGCATCTGGAGCAAGGAGGGGGAGATGCCTTCGTGGCTTGTGAGCTCTGTAGGAGCCAGGGCTGCTGCTGGCCTTGAAAATTCAAGGTGTTTTTTTTTCCTCCCAGCTCCAAGAGAAGTGGGAGTTGAGGCACATCCAGCTTGCAGCACTGAAGTTTTTTCCCAGCACAGATGGGACCCTGGCCACTGTCACCCAAGAAAACCAAAGGCTGTGCAGTGTTGTCACCCACACCCCCCTTGGGTGGTTTGAAGGTAGGAGACCTTCCCTGTGCCTCCTTTGCAGGCTGACATTTGAGGGGTTTCCCCACTAAGTAATGGGGGAGTTGGGTGATGACCAAGAATTTGTCAACAGGACAGTTGTATATTAGGGATGACTTAACAGCAGTGGGGCAGGTCAGCTGCTCTTTTCCAACACACCAACAAGGAGGAAATCCTGACGCCTTCCTGCTTCCCCATGAGAGTCACAGTGTGTGTGCTGAAGGTGACTCAGTCATCCCAGGGGCTGGAGCTGTACTTGGTACTGCCTGTAGACCCAAAAAAACAAGGGCCTTTCACCACCTGGGAGTCAAAGTAGTTCCTCAGCCAGCAGTCTCACAGCATTGTTCCACCAAGCAAACTGGATGTGCCCTGTACAGGGCATGTCACCAAACCATAGATAATTTGGGATCTAAACCAGTACTGTAGTCTGGGACAAAAGTCATTCCATGACTTGGCTGGCTCTGCTTGACCACTAGCTAATTTTTCTGGTTCAAAAGGATATTTTTTCCTGTTGTGGATAAGGAAGATCTAAGGACAGGAGGACAGAGAAAAACAAGCTGCATGTGGCATCTTGCAAACTCTTCTACCTTTGTCCAGCCCCCCTCAGCCCCATTACCTACGTGCAGGAGCAAGTTTGTAGCATATTAGCAAACACAAGAAGTCAACAAATGGTACTAGCAACAAGTGCGTTTTCCTTTAATCTCTTTGCATTTGAGGAATCATTATTGTTGCCTGGAACAATTGCATGCTCTGATTAGCCATAATATGCTCTGGAAATGTCAGGCACCTGGTCCTGTACCTAAGATGACTTGCCAGAGCATTGGCCTCATGTTCCAGACTCCCACCAGCAGCTGAAGCCTTTTATAGCAGGATCACTGTCTTTCCTAGTGTTGTATCATTTGTTATGAGTGTTTTCTGGCCAATTCATCACATGCTGTCTGCTAGGTTGGCACTGTGTTCAGCCTTGAGGTCCTGGAAACCTCCAAGGGCTGCCAGAGCCCAGGCAGGAGCATGGCCTGCTGAGCCCTGGCTGATGTATCGGTGAGGAGGGAAGAGATTTACACCAGTGGCAGATAATATCTGACTTGTAATTCTGCAAACATCTGTAAACATCTGCTCCCACATTTGACACAGTCCAAATGCAGTGGCAGAGCAGTCAGGCTGCCTTTGCTCTCTCACTTTGTGAGCCTGTCCCTGGGAAAGTGGTGGTGGGATGGGGCTGGTGGGGAGCAGAGTTCAGAAGCTGTCCACATGCCTCACCTGCATCAGGGGCTGATCCACTGTCTCCAGCTGCAGGGATGGTGCCTGATGGACAGAGGAATCCATGTCTCTGTAATCAGCCTGAGCAGGGTCCACGCCATCCTCAGTGGAACACTGCACCTTGTCTGCCAAAAGCAGCCTGGCACAGGGGCTGGCATCAGCCCCAGTGCTGAACTGAGACCACACAGGGTTTGTTCTTTACTTGATAGAAGCAACACCTGAGACAGGAACAGCCTCATGGCAGTAAGCACAGGTGGTGTGTCCCACAGAGGCCTTTCCCAAAGCCCTGCTCATCTCCTGGGCTGCCTCCTCATCGTCCAGCAGCAGGCTTTTCAGCTTGGCCAAAAGCTATTTGTTCCAAAGGAAAATTTTTAGCAGATCAGCCCTTTACCCAAACCTATAACAGAGTGGATCTCACGCTCTCTTCCTCTCCTTTTCCTAGGGGGATGCTTCTTCAAACTTGCTGTGCAGAAAATGTAATGACCTTTTTCTTCTCACATGCACTTGTTCTCATTTGTGGGCTCATGTATTCTGCTTTGGGGAGGGCACAGCAGTTGAGCACACATGAATAACCTCGCAGTGATGCTGAAGATATCTGTATGAGGTTTGGGGTTTTTTTTCACTGGTTCTAGTACCAAAATATCCCAGGCACAAAGGCATTTGGACCCCACATTTACAACTAATGATCTGTACTGACCTTTAAGGAAACTGCACAGTAACCCTGGTAATGGCTTTAAGGGGAAATGCTTCAGGCCCTGGCTGCTGCTGCCACTGCTGCTCAGGGAATTCAGCTTTCAGCTCCAGCACGCGACAAAAACCTTTCCTTACTGTAGCAGACATGATGACTCTTCTGGAGAGAGGAAAGGCATTGACTGAGATAATGCCATTAACTGCTTTAAAGCACACACACAGGTTGTAAAGTAGCAGCCACCCAGTCATTCACCAACGGGGGTCAGCTGAAACTGGCCCGTGTATTCCCTGATGTGCCCTACCTGCTCCTTAGGTGCCATGGCCCCTGCCTGCTCCCCCCACTCCAGGAGACAGAGCCCTGGGCACAGAGCTGAGGTACCTGTGATCTCCACTGAGGGTGGCTCACGGTGAGCGTGGCAGCCTCGCAGCCCCCAGCCTGGGGACAGCGCTGCAGGGTAAGCTTTCCTGGTATTATCATTTCCCCCTCATCATCTGTCTCTTCCCTCCCTGCAAAAGCCGAAACAGCTTTGCTTGCAAAAAAGCAACTAGGCACACTTTTTCTTTTGCCAAGTGTAGCTCAGTAGTGCCAGCCTGAGTGTGTTCTGTGCTCAAATCCAGCCCTGGCCATTGTCACCTTGCTGCATCTCACTGCCCACGGGCCTGAGTAAGGGCCTGGGCAATAAGGTGCAAGGTGCCTGTTCTGGGGGCTGTCCCCTCTCACCATTGCCCCTTCCCATGCAAACCAGCGGTGTGCTTTTCTCTTCAGGCTGACTCACAGAGGCAATGGTAAAAAGCTTCTTGTCGGTGCAGTGGCAGATTTTGCAATCAGTTTCGATGAGGTATTTGCAAGTTTAGAGTGTGGCTCCTTGCACAAGGAGTGCGGCCTGGCCCTGGCAGCTGCTTGGGCCTTTCATTGACATTGCTGCAACTCACCCAATTGCAGCACACAGTGGAAAACATTTAGACATCAGAAATGCCAGATTAATTATCTCTTAATTGATACCTCTCACTTGGGTAGGGTTATGAAATTGTCTCAGGCTGGGCCTGTGGGCAAGTAAAGGACCAGCTGCACCAGTGGTGCCTGACTGCAAAGTAGTGATCCTGTGCAGCGCTGCCAGTGCTCACCAGCACGCCACACTGAGAAAATCTCATCCTGGTGTCTTGTATGAGACCTTACGCACTTGGTGCATTTCCCTGCAATTTTAAGATTTCCACTCAGCTCAGGAAGCCCCCTTGGTGTTTGCAAGGGCCTGTCTTTGTGGTGCCCTTTTGGAGCTACAACACTACCCAAGGCATCTCTTCCCCCCTTCTCCTTACAGGAATGCACACAGAGAGGCCAAACCGCCACAGTGACCTCAGTTTCTTTTAAATTACTGTCATCTTTATTTTCTTCACGTATGTGCAAACAGAGGAGATCACAATGGTGGTGTTCTTAAAAATAACAAAATGTATTTGCATACATTTCCCTATGTACAGGTGAACAGCCACAAGTAGAGTCTTCTTTTGCACAGCAAAAGATCTAGAGCATCGAGACCAGGGACAGGACCGGGGCCCAAAAAAAGGGTCTAACTTAAAAACAATAATTAAAAATTTTTTCACAACAGTGCAAACCTCTCGGACACGACAGCACGATGCAGTGACTTTAATGGAGAAAACAGCGGGGGGGCCGCTCTTGGATGCGAGATTTCTGACTGTAAACAAGGCGCAACACCTCCCTCCCGCCGCCCTCCCCGGGGAAAGCTATTCCAGGAATTTGGCAGATCTTCAAGGGCTGCGCCGGAGGTAAACAGCCCGCGGCCGCCTTCCCTCCTCGGGCCACGACGGGCTGGGGCCCGGCTCCAGCGGCCACCGGCACCGGGATGCTGCGGGACGCGGGGGGGGCGCGGAGAAGAGGNGGCTCCATCACCGAGGACCTGCTGGGTGAGGAGCAGGAGGAGCGGGCCATGCACTGCGACTGCGAGGACATCCTGGAGGCGCTGGGCGAACCTGAGGGCGAGCTGCTGCGCCCCGGCGCCGGCCGCGGCGAGAGTCCGGAGCTGGGCCAGCTCCTCCGCGACCTGGGCGAGCTCAGCCTGGGCAACGACCTTCGTTCGCTGCGCGCCGACCTCCGCAGTCGCAGTGCATGGCCCGCTCCTCCTGCTCCTCACCCAGCAGGTCCTCGGTGATGGAGCCCAGCTTGGGCGCGCTGCGGCTCCGCTCCACCGGCGGCTTGTAGCAGCACTGCCCGTTGAGCAGCTTGCGCAGCGGCACCAGCGGGATGCTCTGCTCGCCCACCAGCTGCTGCTGCTGGTGCCGCGCGTCGTCCCGCTTCTTCAGCCGGCGGAACTCCGCCAGTGCTGTAGCCGAGGTCTGGTAGAGCAGCAGGGCCATGGCCTTCGCCTTCTCGGGTTTGGAGACCAGCACGGCGTGGCAGCGCAGCATCACCGCCTTGTGCTTTAGCTCGTGGCGGTAGATCCAGGCGAAGACGCGCGGCAGGCGCGGGTCGGCCACGCAGTAGGTGACCCGGTGCAGCAGGTAGAGGTGGCCGGGCCGGCGGAGCCCCTTGTCCTCGGCATGGGCCATGCGGATGCCCTGCGCGCTGATGGTCAGCTTCATCTTGGTGCCCTGGCGACCCGCCTCACTCTTGCTCCAGATCTTGCAGACGGCCAGGTCGGTGCAGCCCTCGCCCTTGGACTGGATGGTAGTGGCGTTACCCAGGTAGAGCACGGTGTACGTGGGGTCCTCGCTGGTCACGCGGAATTTCCGCCGCTTGGAGCGGAACATGCTGCCCACGCGGTGCAGGGCGCTCTCGGGGCAGGCACGGGCCGGCGAGGTTAGGGCCGAGTAGTGGACGCTCACGGCGTACCCCTTGGGCTTGCTCTGCCGCCGCGCCTCGCCCGCCACCAGCTCCACCTTGCTCCGCTTCCAGGGCAGCATCGCCCCGNCAGTAGGCGGGCCCGGGGCGGTGCCAGTCAGCCCGGGCGGCCCCGCTCCCCTCCCTCTCCCCCTCGGAGCGCAGCCCTCAGCGGGGGCTCCGGCCGCAGGGACTCGGCCCCCCAAGCTCCCTCAGACCCCGCCTGCTCCCCGGAGCTGCCCCCACGGCCAGGAGCGGGGGTTTGCCGGAGCGCTGCACTGCAGCCTCCAGTAGCAGGGACAGGAGGATGGAGAGGGCAATGGAGGGAGGACCGGCAGCTCAAAACCTCCCAAAGTGATAAAAATCCCAAAGCCATCTCGGGGCTTCACTCCGGGAGTTCCCGAGCCCGGGAGAACCCCAACCCCACAGCCTTCCCGGCCAGGGCGTGCCGTGGAGGAGTCCTACTCTTGCAACACCGTTTTCCCTTTAATTTGGTTAGTTCGGCACTGAGAGCCGAAGGGCCTGCAGCAAAGAAAAGCTATTATGTATGAGTAATACTTTGCACTTTATTTTTACGCAGCAGCCAAGTAACAAGAAGCTGTCTTGTAATTTCTTGCCGGAGTTGCTCGAGAACAATCACAGACATAATGAAAGCAGTGGAAAGTTGGTCTCTGTGTTGTTGCTATAGCTTCTCGTGTCACGTATCGTATCTTCTGCAAGAACTAAAAGAAATTCTAGGGTTACAGGAAGCAGCATTTTGCCAGGATTTGAATAAATGCTCGACAGAAGGGCAGGGGTACATACTCGTGGAATAAAAGATGTAGACGCCTCCTTCAATTATTTGACAAATCACGTCTAAGTGTGGATCAATTAAGCCCTCGTATCGTTATTGTTATTATCATTATTATTATTATTATTATTACATTATGCCACCTAGCAGGTTACTCGGGAACTGCAAGTAACCACAGTGGCAGACGTCAAATTACTAAAAGCAGTTGCCAGTTTGCTTCTATTTCAAAGTTACCCCCTCGATGGAGGGCATCGTCCTGAGCATCCCCCTCAGGGCATCCCCTGAGGATGCTCAGCCACAGCTGGGACCAGGGGATGTCTGACCGCATCTATGGTTTCCAGAGGCTGGTGGTAGGTGTGGGGCAGTAACACGCTGTCTTTCCTGTCTGGCGGATGCAGCACAGCAGTGTTGCAGTGTTAGGAGGTTGCTGCAGGCCCTGAGATGTGAACATGCTAATGCTCCCATTTTCCTATGGGAAAACTGCAGTCGGAGAGCTGCATGGGCTGGGCAGGGCACGTGGTATCAGTGCACAGGAACCCTTTTGCACACCCAGGGCAAGCTGGCTGGGCCCCTTGGTGTAAAGCTCAGCACCCACTGAAGTGCCTGCCTGGGCCAGGCACCATGAACTGACCCCTCTGCCCTGGGCAAAGTCTCACTGAGATTCTGCAGGATGGCAGGCGGGGGCCCTTCCCACCACCTCGCCAGCTCCCAGGTCAGCAGGACTTTAATTTCTGCGTTGCCTTCATGGGGCAGAGGTTTCCTTTCCAGAGATGAAACAGGGCCCAGGTGGTGGCTGGTGATTGGTGGCACCCACCCTGACATTGGTGCCTCCGGGATGGCTGGAAGTGCAGGTGCAGGGTAGGCATCTTGGGGTTACAGCCCTGCTTGAGGATGAAAAATGTCTCAGCTCAGTTCCTCCACGTCCTTGCTGTGCCAGAGTGTTGCAGCCTCCCGTGCTTTATTAACGGGCCCAACTAGCTTTAGGACTGCCTCTTTTCTGCTGTGTGGTGGCTGCTTGAGTTCTGGACATGGAGAACCACTTCATGCTCCAGCAACTGAAGAGCACATTGCAAATTATGGTGGCCCTGGCAACAATGCCTAACCAAAATGCTGACCCCTCTTGGTTCTGTGCTGGTCTGAGGGGCTGTGCTGCAGTGTTTGGGTAAGGTTTGGCAGCAGAAAGCAGCCTAGATAAGCACGGGGCATGTGCCCTAAGCAGGGGGAAGCTGTTCCTGTGACCAGTGGAGAAGCTGAGGCACAATGTGAGCAGGTTTTCCTTGTGGGATCAGAGCATGCTTTCTGGTTCTCAGAGAGCATGAGGCTCCCTCACTGCATGTGAGGCTGCCAGCACCCGTGCTGTGTAGGACACGCACACTGGGGGCTTAACTGCACGGCCCTATAGCCCGTGGGCAGCCTTGCTCTATATTTATGCAATACCCCAGCAGCTACTGAGCATCACCTGCCTGCATGCACGTGGGAAAGTCTGTAAGATACCATCTCAGCCCTGCGGCCCAGCCTGCCCCACGCTGGCAGCATGAGTGCTGCACTTGGCCCTTGGCACAACCCCCTTCCTGCCCCGCTCCATCCTTCTCCTCCCCTGGCCACTCCAGTCTGCACTGGAGCCCTCGCTGCACCCCACCACGAGTCTGTAGGCTCTGGGGTGCACACTGGGTGCACACTGCAGGAGGGCAGCAACCCAATGCCTCTGCCAGAGGGGGATGCCCGTGCTGGCTGCCCTGCTGCGGCATGGGGACATGTCAGGCCCTGTCTGATGGGAGAGGGTGACACTCTGCAGAGAGCAGCCCTGTTTCAGGGATGGCTCTAGAGCCCAGTAGCTGGAACTGGAGCTGACATAGGTCTCTGGCTAGGGGCAGTAGATACTGGGAAAAATTGATAGGACAAGACCAAAACAATTAATGGGAATGAATCATGAAAACATCCGAGGCTTCCTCCTCTCAGGCAGCAGTGGAGCTCATTGTGCCACAGCAGCTGAAGCAGCACAGTCAAAGTGAAACATTTCAAACTGGCATTTCTGTATTTTCCAAAACAAAGTATTTTAGAGCTTCTGTAACTTCTAAACATCAAAGTTTTGACTCTTAGTTCTGAACCAGGGCAAAGGAAGTGCTGAACTGTCAGGATTTTCCATGAAACAGAGGCTGAGCAGCACCCAGGCCCTGCAGGCCATCCATGGGGGCAGGTGAAGTGCTGCAGCCCCCAGCCTCACCATCATCCAGGTCTCTCCAGGAGCAGGTGGAGATGGCTGCCAGGAGCTGGGGCAGCCTGAGGCAGGTCTAAGGGTCATGGACAGCCCTTGATGGATGCCTCATGCAGCCCCTGCTACCCTCAAGCCTCTCCAAGGGGAAGCAGCATCCCATCCCACCAGGGGCTGGCTTGGCCGATGCTGTATGAGGACTGCAGGATGTCTGTGGTGAGAGTCCTGGGTCCTCCGGGGTGCACTGAAGGCAATACTGGTGGGGCTGCCAGGACTGTGCTGCTGGGTGGGCTGTGGCAGTGGTGTCACACCCCTACCATGGTTGTTTTTCAGTCACCCAGAGCGGCACACCCCGCTTCCTGCACAGGCAGCCCTGCATTTCCTGCAGCTGCAGCTATAATTAGCAGGGCAGCCATCGACCAGGGGTGCAGAGCCTTCCCTGAGCATCCACAGCACCTCTGGGGAGGCTCGCTGAGCTATGCTGCTGGCCAAGGGGTGCACAGGTGGTGTTGGGGTGACATCCTCTGCTTGATGCCTGGTCCTGGGGCTGCCACTGCGGGACCATCCTTGCCTGTGTGGAGAGAGAGCTGGTTCAGGCAGCCATGGACAGCAGGGACCAGCCTGCCCAGGCAGAGCTGGCACACCAGGAGCTGGAAAAATCTCCTGACAGCTTCCTGTCCCACTCTTTGCACCTTCAAAGATGCAGGCAGTATTTTCTGATAAAACTTTCCCCACCCAGCCACGTGAGGAGATGATTTTATCTTCATGGTGCTTGTAGAAAAAGCAGAATATAAAAAACTCACCTGAGGGCCCCAGCAGGGTCAGTGCCTTCTCAGGACACAGCCTTGGCCAGGCTGCCCTGCTTCAGAGCCCCCTGGGATGCTGCTTTTCTGAGAGGGAACCAAGACCTTCACCAAAAGACCAAAAGACTGGGGAGGAGGGATAAGTTGCAGAGCAGGCTCCCCCTGTTTCAACAGTGCTAGCATACTTCTGAGTACAGCTGGGGATAGAAGGGGGTTCAAGCAGCTGCAGTTGTGCACAGAGCAAAATTGTCTTGGTGTTCTTGCAGGAGTGCTTTGTGGGGGGGTTTCTTAATGGGTCTGTTTGTCAGGCTGAGGCTGGCAGTACCGCTGAATCAAGTATTGTCAACCTACATGAATAATGAATAGCCATCACATGAATATTTTAGAGACACAGTCCTGAGATCTCCCAGTGCTGCTTCAGAGGAAAATGGAGAAAAAGTTGTCCAGAAAGAACAAAGCTTCCTTTAGGCAAAAATGCACTGGTGTTGCTGGATTTGTAAAAAGAGCTGCTGCTGCTGCTGCTAAATAATTCTCAGGATTTGCATCAAAAACTGGAGTGGTGGTTTGGCTCCAAGGCAGAAGAGGTTGGGAGGGAAGCCAGCCCTTTTGACACAAGTTGATGAGTACAGTGTGCTAGAAGGACAGCAGATTTTACTTTGTCTGTGCAATGGTTTTGCAAGGGGTCTCAAAGCTATGGCCACCCTCCAGAGACACAGCAGTGCTGTGCACTTGGCTTACACACTTCAAAGGAGTAGTGGCAAGAGGTTCAGTGATGCACAGGGGGTGCTTGCTCTCCCAGGACAGCATTTCACTTCAGCCCAAGCACTGCTGTTGAAGAGCCAAGTTGTTAAAAAGTCACAGCAGCAAAAATCGTGTTCATTTTGCTGCTGCATCATACAGCTCTGGTGACAGCATCTCTTTCTCAGAGGCCCTTTTCACTGCATGCCCTTAATCCAACCGTAAATTCTTCCAGGAGAATCAGTTTGTGGTGTTTAGGTAAAACCAGGCAGGCATAGCAATACTGTTTAAACAAAAAGAGTGTAGAGTCAGACTAGATATAAGAAAGACTACTTTCACAATGAGGGTGGTGAAACACTGGAACAGGTTGCTCAGAGAGGTGGTTTCCATGCTTGGAAACATTCAAGGTCAGGGTGGATGGGGCTCTGAGCAGCCTGATGTAGTTGATGTCCCACCTCACTGCTGGGGGGTTGTATTAGATGACCTTTAAAGGTCTCTTCTGACCCAAACTGTTCTATGGTTCTAATAGGGGTGGGATGCAATTAGAAATAGACCATTAGAATTCTAGTTGAGACTCTGATGTCTCTCTACCACTCAGATTACCCTGTCCCCCTGTCTGTAACTCCTTCAGCATTGCTCTGATCAAAGTGATGCCCTCTGTGCTGCAGCCAACAGCAGAGAGTAATTTCTTGGCGTTTATGAAATGCTCAGAAATGTATCTGTTGCAAAAATGAAGGCCATTTGGCCATTTCTTCAGCAGCTACCACAGAGGTGGCAGAAAAATTCTGCAGTGACTGTCCCTTGAGTTCTTCAGTCTGGAAATGGGGCATGGGGTGGGTAAAAAAGTGCAATGTGTGTGGAAAACATCCCCATCAAAATGCACGTATCTTTGCTCTTCAGGTTGCCCTCACACCTCACTGTCCCCAGGATGCACAGGGGGTTGCAAGTGGTGGAGCAAGCCTGAGCCTCCTCTTCCCACTTTTTCCAGCACCTCTGCCTGTCCCCTAGTGTCTCTGTTTCCAGTCTGTGCCACCAGCTGTGATGCCTGTGCCCCGAGGAGGTCCATCAAGCATTGTGCTCTGTCCTGGTGGCTGTGTCACCAGCCAAAGACCCTGGTGGTGCTGAGGCTGAGCTGCTGGGGCTGCACCAATGGGATTATGAAAGTGTTTTGCCCCAGGTTGGGCAGCCTGGGAACAGCATCTCACATGCTTGGCTTTGGAGTTGGAAGTGCTGCCAGACCCAAGGTGTGGGGAAAGGCCAGGCTGGCTGGCTGCTCTGGTTGGTGATTATGTAGTGTAGAAGAAAGGTAACTTTTAACTGAAGTACAAAAGAAATACAGTAATGAGCACTTATATTGCTGCCTCGATGCCCACATAAAGACATGAGATGGTTTTATTAAAGATGACTTGATTAAAAATGAATTTACTAAATGGCTGCATGCTGTCTGCAGCCTTCCACTGGAGCACCTCATCTAAATGAAAAGGCAAATGCTGAGTCCACTTTTATGTGTCTTATTTGCCTTTAGGAAGCACAGGAGGGGCTGGGCCAGGCTGAGGGTGGTGGCCAAGCCTGGGATGAGCATGGCAAGGGTTCAGACATACCTGTGAAGTTTATGCAGTACGGTTGCTGGCTTTGAAAAGGAGAAGAAAGGCAGAACTGTGTCTTCCTAACGGCGTTTATCACGGGGAGGCATCACATAGTGCTGAGCATGAGAACAGATCACTCCTGCCCAGGGGGTTTTTCAGGCTGCCGTGCCACTGGCAGGCAGCACCCGCAGCACAGCCGTGCCAGCCTGTGTAGGAAGTACCTGAGTGTTCCAGGCATTAGCCAGGTTATTCTCTGATTACAACTGATGCACATTACAGTGTAATAGTAAAAAATGTCTGGCCTTAACCCAACAGCCATAAAGGAGAAATGGTTCATAAATCAGTCCACTGTGCAAGAACAGGTCGAGTTGCTTATTAATTTAACCTTCCCTCCCATCTTGACCCCAGCCAGCCCCAATGGCTGCTGCCAAAACCCGTTTTATGGTTCCCTTGCTGGTTGGACAGCAACCCTTGTCCTGCAGAGATGCCCAGACTCTGGCTGGATTTTAGCAGCACCTTCACAGCACACCTTCCACTGCCGCATCCAGGGTCCCTCTTTGTCATCACTATTCCTCAGATGCCATGTTGGAATGATGGATGCTGGAGACAGGATCCCGTGTTGGGCTGGGTGTGTTATAGAACACGTGGGCCAGCTTGTGGCTCACCCCAGGAGGACACACAAGCCCCCCGCCCCCATGGCTACTGCTGGGACAGGGTTTAGCACACCTCACTGCCAGCGGTGTTTGCTGCTCAGAGATATCATCTGTTCCTGGCCCAACCAGAGAGCGAAACTGACCCCTGCACGCTGTTATCAGAGCTGCGGGCAGCTTGGCGGGGCCTCACAGCCCGGCTCTGGGCTTCTGCACCGCACAGACCTCGGGCACTGTGCTGGGACGTGCCCCGTGTTTTGTTGGTGCCTCCTGTTCATGGCAGGGCCGGTGCCCGCTGCTTGGTGAGAGAGTTAGAGCTGGGCTGGGAGGGGAGCGAGGGAGAGGCATGTGGCCGTGTGGTGGGGATGGATGGATGGATGGATGGACAGACGGACAGGCAGGGCAGCATCGAGATGGCCAGAGGGACATGGCGTGGGTCTGGGTGGACAGATGGACAGGCAGAGCAGCCTGAGGGGGCATGGATGGACGGACGGACGGACAGGGTAGCGTGGGGGTGAACAAAGGGATGTGCACAGGGGAGGGTGGGTAGATTGGCGAGCAGGACAGCACGGGGATGGGTGGATGGATGGATGGATGGACGGATGGATGGATGGATGGATGGATTGACGGATGGAGGGATGNCCTGGCCACGGCCGAGCTGGCCGGCACCCGCTTCGTGGCCGGTGAGGGGTCGGGACGGGGCTTGGGCTGCGGCTGGGCCGGCGGCAGGCGGGGGCCGGTTCGGGGATGGGAGAGGGTGAGCGAGTGGGTTTGGCTGGGTGGGGAGCAGGGGACAGGGTCAGCAGGGACAGGGGGGTACAGCGGGTGGCAGGGAGGGATGGGGACAGCCGTCTGGCTGCGTGACTGTCTCTCCTTCCCTGCAGAGCGTCTGAACATCCAGATCGTGTCTGCCCAGACCCGCACGGGGCTGCTCACGGCCCAGGAGGCCCAGCGTGTCCAGCAGCTCCATGAGGAGAACCGGCAGTTCCTGCGCATCCCACGGAGGTGGGTCCTGAAGGACTCTTTCCTGGATCCCCTCTGCTGAGTGGATTCAGCCCCTCAGTGGCTGCGGGCCTGGGAACAACCTCTGCTTTGTCAGTACCCTGCTTTTGGGGAAGCCACCACCTGGCCTGCACAAACCTGCTGTAAGCCCCAGCACAGGTGCCTGTTGGCCACATGGGTGCTGCCAGCCCCAGCCCATCGGTCCTGATTGTGTGGGTTTCCTGATCAAAGCCTGGCACTGCTGCAGCTGGTGCCTCCAGGCCACCTAGTAAGCCTTTCCAGAGCTCTCTGTGTGGTGGACAGAGAGGTGAATCCCATCTTAAATGCCCTACAAATCTTAGCTTGAAAAAACAACATTGTGAGAGGTAGTGGGGTTTAGGAGGAACAAGGAAAAAGGCATACTCAAAGCTGCTGAGCAGAGGCTCACACGTCTGACCTAAAACTATCTCAGTGTAGGTGAACATGTGGTGCCTGTGCTCTTCATGGGTGTTTATGGTGATAATGTAACTGGTCTGACTGACACCTGTGACCAAAATGTCCTTGTTACAGGCCACGTTGGGATCGGACAACCAGTGCAGGGGACTTGCAGCAAGCTGAGAGGGAGAGCTTCCTCGAGTGGAGGAGACAGCTTGCCCAGTGAGTATGCAGCTTGTGTCTGGGTAAGCAGCTGGTGTGACTGGGGGACTCGGGAAGCAGTGGGATGTATTTGTCCTTGCTGGACCTATAAAATGAATGTCTCATTGTGAGGTTCCTGAGTTGTTTTGGCAGGCTGGACACCCCAGCCACAGTCCAGACATGTTGTGGTGAGCTCTGTGTACCTGTCACGTGGACTTTCTTGTACTGCTCACAGTTAGAGTTCTTCAGGATGGAGCATGATGTTCTGCTCTTGCCTGTGAAGTGGATGAGTGGAACGTGTCTTCTAAGATCAACAGTGCTGCCAGCCTCCCTACAGCACCCTGTGCTGGTCTGGCACTGTCACTGCTGGCCTGGAGAGTGGGTTAGGTGGTGTTTGCTCACACCCTGCAAACCCACAATTGCCCCGAGCAAAATCCATTGGGCACTGGTAATAGTGAGACAGAGGTTGTAGAGAGCCATGTCAGGTACAATTCATTGTTTTCCAGGTGGTACTCGATTGATTAATGACTGCTGGCATTTGGGATAACTCCCCTGGTTTATTATTGTGGGTCTAAAATTTCATGGGTAGATTTTTCAATGAGTTTTTGCTCTTTCCATCATTTCCCACTTCTCCATTGGCATGATCAGGAGCCATTGCATCACTGCTGAAACAGTGCCACTGCCACCAGTTTACCTGGACACGAAACCAGCAGCAGTAGTTCCTGCTATATGAGTCTTCTTTGCTAGCTGTCTGAGAATAGAGCCTCTTGAACCTGGAGGAAAACTGGTGGTGTGCTTATTGCCTTTAGTGGGCCAAATATGATGCCTTTTTTCTTTTTTTTTGTCTTAGCCTCGAAGAGGAAAAAAAGTTAATTCTAACCCCATTTGAACGAAACTTGGAATTTTGGCGTCAGCTTTGGAGAGTCATTGAAAGAAGGTAAAGAACATCACTATTTACTTTCAGAAAGTAATGTTTAATGTGTTTTTGTAAACTGAAGCCTCTGAATCAAGCCTCAAGTGTCCAAACACAGGAAAAACAATTAGTAATGCTTTATTATCAGCAGTGAAGTAATTTGTTTTGAAGTATTCAAAGTGTGACGTGTAGAAGGGAAGATGCTTGGTGATGCATGCACCACTGCCATTTTGCTGGTGGTTTGCTGCAAGTCTCTGTTTCTTCAGATGCTGCTGCGCTTGGCTTCTTCCAGTAACTCTGTGGGAGAACTCTTTTGAGAGTTTGTCTTGGAGATTTTTTGCCAAGATTAACCCTTTCCGCTCTTAACCCCACAGCTGCAGTCTGATGTTCAGGGGCAGGAGGCAAGGGAGACCAACTAAATAGCACTGAGAAAGAAAGCTTCTTGGTCCTTGGCCTCTTGCCATGCAGAGAAATTGCAGCAGTGCACAACAGACAACAGCCTGTCATATCACAGAAATAGCTTTGTTTGCTCTCTAGAGCTGTAATACAATAAGAGTGCTGTCTGCTGTGCTAATCTAACTGGGGCATTTAATTTCACTGGTAATTAAGTTTGAGATCATCTCGTCTGATTTTCCTAAAATTGAAAAATACTTCACGGGTGAGGTCATGGTGAGCTGGTCCCTTCACAGGAGTGGCTTTGTACTGGATGCTGCTGGGCCTTTGGCTGGGAGTGAGCTGGGTCTGGAGCATCCCCTATAGGGTATCATGATGTGCAGTGTGAGTGAATTGTGTGTTTCGAAGTGACTGGAATATGTTATTAATGCCTTTCTGCTTTTCTTGGAGGTTTTTATTTCATGTAGAGAGAGGAAGTTGTCTCAGAGCTGAGCAGAAAAGTCATCCAGTCTCTTACCTTGCCAGCTAATTTGATCTGTTGCCAGCTTTTCCTTGTGTTTACTTCAAGCTAGCTCCCAGCAGTGTGATTCAGTAACTTCTCTGCATCCCATCACAGTACCATGGTGTCAGCTTTCTCTCGTATTGATATTCAAATTTCTGTAACTGCTCAGTACCTCTGTGTACCCTTGTGGCTTATTTAATGACTCTCTTGGGGGTTTAATGTTTTTTTTTTTTAATATGTAACTTACTGCTTAGTGAGACTTGAAATTCTGCCATTCAGCACATGGTGTTCTGAGCTGTCCTGTGTTAGCTGAAATCCCTGTCAAACAAACAGAATCTGCATTGTGGCAATCAGTATTTTAAATTACCTGCCTGGAGAAGCTCTAGTGGAAGAGGCTGTACTTAAATTTTCCTTCTCATCCAAAGCATGGGTGCCTCTGGTGTCTGAAACCAGTGCATTTGGAACGGATGAACATGCCTCATGTGTGGAGGCAACCTGCAGTCTGGATTTGGAAGACATTTCCTGAAAGCGTGCTTGCAAGACCTTGCTTGCATGGGGGAGCAACATGTTATACTGAAGTCTAAGCCTGCTCTGTTACTGTTCTATGATTTTTGTGACAAGAAGGAAATTCTGAATGTTCCTGATAGCAAATGCTTAAAATCTGCAGGTCATTTTTGGGAGATCTTGTACATCTTGTGCCGTGCCGAAGGGACAAGAGTGTTCCTCAGTATCTTGCTGTGTAGGAAAGCCACCTCCTCTTCTGTCTGTAGCCACACCACACAGTTTGTGGATGACAATAGACAGAAATTAACATAGTTTTCAGTAAAATTCTGAAGGATAAAATACCACGACTCTGGTTCTTGCCTGCTGAGCATTTCTGAAGGGTAGATGGAGTGATAAAACTCGTATGCTTCCTTTCTCCTTGCTGGCTGTACATGAGAATTAGCAGAGTGAGGCAGAAATGCTGTGTGCTTGTAGCACAAGTGTTGGCTCTGTTGAGGCATGTGGGATGCTGAACTGTTTTGCTAATTCAGTAAAGGCACTTAGCAGTATAATATAGTTTTAACCATTAAAATTCCAAGCAAAACTTGAAAGCAAGTATTGTGCTGTGTCATGTTGCTTTCTTTGAGGCAGCAAAGAAAGTAAGAAAGAGTACTTATGGAGCTTTCTTTTATTTTTTCAGTGATATTGTAGTCCAGATAGTAGATGCTAGAAACCCCCTTCTGTTTAGATGCCAAGATCTGGTAAGTAAATGTCTTTATTGAATGTTGTCTTCATAGAATCACAGAATCAGCCAGGTTGGAAAGGACCTCTGAGATCATCAAGTCCAACCCTTGATCCACTACTGCTGTGGTTACCAGACCATGGCACTGAGTGCCACCTCCAGTCTCTTCTTAAAAACCTCCAGGGATGGAGAATCCACCACCTCCCTGGGCAGCCCATGAAGAATGTTGTCTTCATTTTTATTTCTTAGGATTTATGATTTATTTCTTGTTTAACACATTCAGACACCTTGAAGCTGTTCTGGTGTTATGCCTATCTGGAAATCTTATGTATTTATGCAAGTAATCTGGCATCATATGTTTTTCTTCAAGGTTTTTTGATATTTCACACAAGAGTCATGTGGATTTAGAGGCAGTTTTGCAGATGTTATATTGCAGATATTATAATGTTCTTCATTACCCACTAGCAGTGTCTGCACTTAAAGGAACTGTACTGATCAAAATCGTAGTGGAATACAAATGGGTGAGGATTACTGCACTGAAAGGGTCAAGAATTACTGAAATCATGACTTTGTATGATAGCCTGTAGAATACTATGCATCCATGAGATACAAAATTGCTCTTATGGTTGAACTTGGGAGTTCTGCTGTGAGGTGCTGATGAATATCTTGTAGCTCCAAGCAGGCAAGGTGTTTGCACACGTGGCCAGAAACATCCTGTATGAGTTGCATGCTGAAATTTGTTCTTGTAGCTGTCTGCTAAAGACCAGTTCCATCTCACCCAGGAGATGGTAAGCTTAGCTGTGCTCACGGGGAGCTGGATGGGATAACTTGTCTTGCTGCTCTTACATCCTGATGGGGAGGAGGAGTCCAAACCCGAGTACAAACTGATCCTTCTCTTGTTTTCTTCAGGAAAGTTACGTTAAGGAAGTCAGCAATGACAAGGAGAACATGATCCTGATAAACAAGGCAGATTTGCTGAGTGAGGAGCAGCGGGCTGCTTGGGCCCAGTTCTTTGAGCAAGAGGGTGTTAAGGTGGTGTTCTGGTCAGCACTGGCAGAGTGCAGACGGCTGTCTGGAGCAGCAAAGGTATTGTATAACCAGTCCCAGCTGGGTGTGTGCTGGCTGCCTGGTAATGTGCTTTGCAGTTATGCTTGTGATAAGCTGAGTGCCTTTCTAGGAAAGGCACAGTCCTTGTTCCAAGGATTATTCTGAGGACCTGTGTGGCTGTAACATGGCATTTTGTGTGACTGATTCAGAGACAACAGTGAGGACAGTAAAATGGTGAACAAAATGGTACACCCTTCAGTCACTGTAGTGCTTGCAATTTCTCTTTAGAGGTTAATGACATGATAAATAATGCTGAACTAGAATGTAAGGTTTTTTTGAGGCTGCTGACGAGTAGCTACAGAAACAGACCTTGTAGATCTGATTTGCAGGCTCTTAACTCATTGACAGAATTGGAATTCTTTCCAAGAGGGATGCTCTGAGGGGTTATCTGAGTGGCTATCTGTACAGAGGATTTTTCTCTCCCAGGGAGGTGTTTCTTAGAGAATGTAAAATAGCTTTTTTTGCCCTTGAAAGAAACTGTGCTGCTGTCACAAGTTACATGTTACCAATAGATGACACTTTGATGTTTTACTATGTTCATCTGTTACAACCATCACTGGCCAGCTCTGGGTTACCCAGTGTCTCCTGAAAATACCTAGCCTGTTTACAGGAAATATTGTTCACACAGGAAGTAGACACTGAAGATTTAGCAGAGGACCTGAGTGATTCTGAGGATGAAAGCTCCAGCCAAGAAGATGACACAGCACCAGCTAGTGCAGAAAGCACATCCACAGGCAGTGCTCTGCAAACAGTAAACCAAGTTCTGGTTAGTGATGATGACAGTAATGATGAATATGAAGACTGTGAAGATGATGAAGAGGAGGCCTGGCAAACCTGTTCTGAAGATGAAGTGGGGGACAAAGTAAATACTATTGCTCCAGAGAGGATGGAAAACAGGACTGATGACACCACAGTGCCACATGTAGTGCGGGAGCAGAACAGGAACATCAGGAACTTCAGCCATTTGGTACAGAGAAGTGAGCTGCTGGAGATATTCAAAACCATGCACAATGGACCCAGGGTGAAGGATGGGGAAGTAAATGTTGGACTGGTGAGTTGGAGTCTTTGCTTAAACCGAACTTGCTTAATCTACGTTTTAATTCCATATGCCTTCCATGAGAAAAAAATATCCTGTAGGATATATACTTTCTATAAGGGTAAAAAACTGTCAAGCACAAATCACAGAGGGTTTTGTGCAAAGATTAATTCTGAATTTCCTGGGGCTCAGTGCTTGGTACTGCTTGCCTTTGGTTTTTTTAGTGTATTTTCTTAAAGTAGTTTTGGGTCAGAGCTGTGCCAGTCTTCAGGCACCACCCTGCCTGATACCACTGTTACCATTCCACTTTGTCATCTAGGTGGGTTACCCCAACGTTGGCAAAAGTTCAACTATCAACACCATCCTTGGAAATAAGAAGGTGTCAGTGTCTGCTACACCAGGCCGTACAAAACACTTTCAGGTATTGCTAACAAAGAGCATTGGTCTCTTTATTTTTTTTCCCCAGTGGAAGAGAGCTTCATTATGGACTATTTGTAACCATGTGGGCTCACTGAGAACTCTGTTCACCAACCTGAACTATGCCCAGCAGTTACAGAGGGTTGGACTTAAAGTATATACTTTGGATACTTTGGATACTGTGGTTCTTACTTCCAAACTCTTGCTACAGTTTGAGAGTTGCTCACAAGAGGTGCTGTGCAATCGGAGGTATTTTCCATCTTCTGATTTTATTTAGGTACCTTGAACCTTCTTTTTTCAACACCATCATGAGGAGAGAGCCACTGACAAGTGCTCTTCTGAATACCTTAAGGTCAAGGTTTCAAACCATCTGTCTTGTCCACAGTCATTTGATTTGTATGACTAAGACTACTTATGCTGCTGTTTTTATATTGATCAAGCTCTTAATTTTGAGGTAGCAACTCCAGTGCTATAATGAGCATTGTGGGATTTGTACTAGTGCAATCTCTTATCTGTTTCAAAAGGTCTGATGAAGTTAAAGGTTTCTGGAGTGCTTTCTCCTCTCCCATCAGATTGGAGAGCTGAAGATCTTGCTGCCCCCATCCGGACACCTTAGTTATGAAACTTGGAAGTGCTGCTTTCTTCCACAGCAGATTTCCTTAGTTCATTGGTTTGGGCCAGATGTCTGTGTTGGTAGAATTTCTGCTTATTCTCATTTACATCCTTGTTCCATCTATGTGTTTGATTTTACTTTTTTTTGTTTCTTTTTCCTCCATGGACACTGACTCGGTGAACTCATCGGTTGTTTATTGTGCAGACCCTGTATGTGGAGCCTGGCCTCTGCCTATGTGATTGCCCTGGTCTGGTGATGCCATCTTTCATCTCTACCAAGGCAGAAATGATTTGTTCTGGAATTTTGCCTATAGACCAGATGAGGGACCATGTCCCACCCATTTCTCTAATATCCTTTGCATGGGGCTTGTAAGAGTGTGTGCAGGTGCTGGGTCTGGAGCATGCAATGTAGCATGTTGCAGGCAAACTAGGGCTACACATGCTCATCTGTTGAGGGTGGTGGGAATACACTGGATAAAACAGCCCTGCTGTTTCTCCATCTTGTTTCAAGTTTGTCTTGTTGTCAGACTTGCATAATTTTTTTGGTTTGTGATAAAATCCAGAAGTCAGTCTTAATTTGTGCTCTTGGGTGACTATGGCAAGATTACTCGTGTAGCTGAAAATCACCAGGTGGTTTCCTTCACTAGCCTACGTTTGCCAACATATCCCACGAAACATTTTGGAAGCAACCTATGGAATAAATATCATCAGGCCAAGGGAAGATGAGGATCCAGATCGAAAGCCAACAGCGGAAGAGTTGCTGACAGCGTATGGATGTGAGTGATGATCCCTGTAATACCAATCACCTGTGCTGTGTGCACAGGCCTGAACATGGCCAGAGGAGAACTTCTCAAAGTGAGCCCCAACTCAGTGCATTGAAGCTCCCCATTAGTTGTTGCCCTCCTCTTAGGAAGAACCTTTGTCAACAGCTAACCTCATGTGTTGCAGAGGTGCTTTGCCAGTTTCATCTGCCAGATGCAGTGATTTTGTTAAGGATATTGGTGGAACACCCTTCCAGTCTGTATGGGGTGTTGTGATGCTCTCATCCTCTTAGATACCTCCCATCAGCTATGTCTTGAACTAGACTTTGAAGAATGCAGTGAAGGTTTATCTCTCTTGTCTGATTCTCTCATGCAGTTAATCTTCTGTGGCTGTAAAACAAAAATAAAAGACTAACAGGTTTTCTGGTGGTAGAGAGATGTTAGGTCTTGTAATTCCTTTCAGGATAGAATGCTTCTGCAGTCCTTCTACAGTTGACAATATTGGGGGGGAGGAGGAGAAACTAAAAAAAAAAAAATCCTTTTTCTAAGGGAGGTAGGGGGTTTTTTTGAGAAGTGTGCAGTTAGGCATCAGAAAAGAATGTGTTATTTCTCTTGTATTTTTACAGCATGTACTTTGGATTTGTCTTCCAGATATGAGAGGCTTTATGACAGCACATGGACAGCCAGACCAGCCTAGATCAGCCCGATATGTATTGAAGGATTATGTCAGTGTAAGTACTTCCTGTATCTTGGTTTTCTGTCCTGCTAGGATGTGAATTGAAGGTTTCACTGCAGCATGAAGGAGCACAATACAGTGAATTCTGTTTCTCAGATAAAATCACCATGTATCAAAATACTCTTTTAAATCAGGCTATTTTTATGTTTTGAAAGAATCAATAAAATTTCTCAAGCTGCTTAATCTTAAAAAAAGACTGCTTAAAAATATGGTCCTGGCTAAATAAATTCTCATCTCTCGAAAACCAGCAGTAGATATTCAGGAAACAAACCCGCATTTTATACTTGGGGAAGTATTTGGAACTAAGGACCGTAGTTCTGAGTGTTGCTGCATGCTTGTACAGCACCTCTTAGCAACTGGTTGAGCATTTCTTAATGACATCCTCCATTACTCCTGAGAGTTTTGATTTTTTTTTTTTTTGTTTACAGCTGGATATTGCAGCTGGAAGTGGTGCTTTGAAGTAGAGTTGGAACAATACTTTAACTTAGAAGCTGAGGCAGTTTTTGCCTGGGGAGAGACATCAAGTGCACTAGTAGTTGGTCTGCCAGTGTGAGCCTCTGGACTTCTAAGGCTGCTCTTAGCTTTGTTTTCTTTTCTCTCCAGGTCTCTCTCTGAGGCTTTTTGTACTAATTGTGTCTCGTTGCTTTCACAGGGGAAACTGTTATATTGTCATCCACCTCCTGGCATTGACCCAAATGATTTTCAACACCAGCATCAAAGATGGCCAGAGAACAGAACCATGCTGGCCAGTGGACCAGTGAAGCCTGAGAAGAATACCAAAGCTAAACAAATTGAAAATGTGGTAGACAAAACATTTTTCCACCAGGTAAATTCAGGAGGAGATTTATTCTAGGAGTTTTACTGCAGCACTGGTGTGTCATAGTTACTGAAAAAAATAGCGTTGAGGACGGAGGGATGCTGGGCTGAGGTAATGGTGTTAGATGCCATTGACATCTGCTTGCAATTCTACCCATGAGTCCTCAGCTCTTTTTATTGTCTTCTAAATCACTGAGAATGGCCTAGGTGAAAGATAGCTAATGAAGTGTGTGGAGTTGAGTTTTTTAAAAGGTCATGAGGGTGACCCTTGTCTTTTATGGGCCTCACATCAATCTTGACCATACAGGAGAATAGGAAGAAAGGCAAAGAAAGAGTGGTGTGACAGAAGCTGACCAGGTTTTGGAGGAAGAGGTTCTTCAAACTACCTTTCCTTCCTTGAGATGATTTATTTCAGAGTCATGATAAGCTTCTTTAAGACAACTGATTTCATACCACATGGTTGTTTTGACTCAGAACCTGAAACCAGATTAAAAGAACACGAGATTTTAAAATACAACTGAGAAATGTCGAAATGGAAAACAATAATTTCTCTTAACTTACATGCTGCTTGTTAGGTCCCACAGGGATCTGTTTTGTCCCTATGCTACTGAAAAAAACTTACTAATGACTCATAATGAAATGTCAAATCCATACCTGATTAAGTCTGCATACCTGACAAAGAACAGAACAGGGAGTTAGTAGTGAAGGAGACATGTCATAGACAGCATGATCCTTTCTGCTTGGTTAGCTGGATGTGAACAGTATTTGAACACACAGTATTTGAACAGTATTTCAGGACAGCTAAAGATAGTCATGCAGTTTGAAAACAAGAACTCAGGCTCTTTTCAAAAACCAATAATCTGTCTCGGAAAACTAAGACCTGAAAAGAATTTTTGGGATTACCAGACTCTTCCTCTGGCTGCCCTAAGTGCTGGCACAAGCTGTGAGCCCCGGCAGTGCTACCCACGCTCCAGACTTGAGCAAATTATTTTAGTCTCTGGCTTTCATAGCTACCAGATTTATTTGCAAAGACAATTTGTTGTGTGCAAAGCAGAGACTGTGAGGATCAATCCTGGTGCCACAGCTCATGTCTGTTGGAGCTCAGTGTCTTGTCAACACTCTGCTTGCAGTGGTTGGTGCTGGGGACCTGGCGCAGCAAGGCACGACTGCAGACGGAACTGGGGTGACTCAGCTGTGTGCCATGACCTTTCCTGCAGCTCTGGGGGGCTGAGCAGGTTGTGATGGGTTTGAGCTTGTGTGTGTCTGGTTTTATTCACGTCACAGCTCCCTGTGGTTAAATATCTTCTCACTGGTCACTGGTGATGATGTCTTCTCTTCCAGGAGAATGTTCGTGCCCTGATGAAAGGTGTCAGGGCTGCGATGGGATACCGGCCCGGCAGTGGCCTTGTGCCTGTGACTACACCCAATCCTGGGAACGTGGTAGGAAAGCCCTGGAAAAAACACGGGAACAGGAACAAGAAGGAGAAAATTCGCAGGATCACCAAGCACTTGGAGGCTTAGCTGTGGCACCAATATCTGGTGTTTTCAGGGCAGGGACTGCATTGTCCCACAGGCCTGAACTCTGAGGGGGTAAAAAAGGATAAGCAGGCATTGCTAGCTCACCTGGGAGCTCCCTGCTCTGGATTGGCCTGGGCAGGGATAAGAGTGGGCTATAATAGTTGGAGTTCATCACTTCTGAGAACAAAAGGACCTGGCCATTTGTGCTATCTGGAAGCCAGCCCAGATGTTTGACTGCTGCTGAAACATCCTTTCAATGGAAACAGATGGAGCTGTGTGGGAATGTTTTTTCCTTCCATAAAGGATGCATTTTATAGCTGTTGGGATCAAAGCAAGCCCTGTAAAACTGACTAAAGTCTTTTAATATCAATGAGTGATGTTTGTTAAACTTGAGACACTATTGCTCATCTCCTTCTTTAAAGCTTGTTTGTTGATTTGACAGAACATTTTAGTGTGTTGAAAAATGAGTAAGAGGATCTTTATTGCCTTCTTTGTTCTCTGCTATACCAGCCATATTCTGTCAAATCTGGTGCTGCAGTCACTCCCTATGTCACCTTAAGGCAGAGGATAGCACACTGTGCAAGGAGAATGCTGCTTTTATGTCCATACTGAGCTGGTATCAGTTGTTTTTCTGTGTGACTTCCCATTGGTACTTTAAACCATTAGCTCTATGTGACTGCCAAAAATCTGGTGCTGATTTATTCTTAAAGTATATGTGAGATTTTTACTTCCTACATGGCGTCATGTTTTGTCTCACTTACCTGTCAATTATTGACCTGGAAGTGTTGGTGGCAGATTTTAATTAGTATGTTAGTATTTGATGATAAAAAGACTGTATTTATTTGGGGTCAGTCTTAAGTGAGATTTACTTCTTGGTTGCCCTGCTACACTTTGTCCATGCTTTTCATTCCTGGTCCAGCACAGGGAGTAATGATAGGACTGGAAAGTCCTGCAAAGGCAAGTTGTCTTTTTTTTTTTTTGATGTGGTGAAGCAGAGTAATAGAGGATGCTGGTCTCTGATACTAAAAAAGAGATTGCTGTCTTGTAATTTTGTATGTTCCAGACCTGAATTATGGATGATGAGATGAAAGCAACTCCTAGGCAAAGCCACAGCAGATGTAGGGGTGCAGCCAAACTGTCTTTGACTTTGTGACACTGTGTGCTTGTCCTATTGGGCTAGTTTATACTGTGTATGTGGGAGGGTCACCTGACAGTGGAGTTCTCACCTTGGCTCCTGCTTCCCCTGGAGCTGCTGCTCTCAAGTTCTTAATTGCATCACTGGACAGAAGGTATTTCCCTACTTGTAAAACTGAAGTATGATTATACTGAATTAGTATGGTCAATGGTATTTTAAGTCAGTGCACCACAGCAGAAAGTATATTCTCAGGAGAGAGTATTTAATCTGGTTCTCCCAGAGAGGGTGATTTTTGTCTTTATTTCCTGAAGAGGTGCCCTGGTCAAATTGGTCTCTGATCAGACTTCCCCACCCTCCTTGGAGGGATGACTTCTGCTTCTGTCCCTTAAAATGCTTGAGGAACCTGATGGCTCAGAGATGCCCATTTCTTCTTCTTCTGTCTTGTGTGAAGCTATTAGCTCTACTAAAGTTTAAAAATATTTCTAATCACTTTTCACATACCTAAATTTACTTTATTTGCATTCTCAGCCTTTTCCTGCCAGCTGGGTCTCCATGAGCTTCCTTGCTGGACAGGCTGTGTCCTGGGGTAAATCCTTCCAAATCTAGTGAATAACAGAAAACCCCAGGGTCTGAGGGGTGAGATGACTTTGCTTGCTGCTTGCAGAAATCTTTGTCCACAAGGCCTGCCAAACTTGTGGTGTTTGCCTGAATGAATGGGATGGTTCATTCAGGCAAACAAACAGTGTAAATATAACTGGGCAAATAATATTTGCCCAGGTTTGTTAAATGCAAACTGCTCCTTGCAGTGCTGCTTGCCTTGACAGAGAAGGACCGTAAACAAGAATTGTAGACCTAAAGGCTTGTTAACATTCTGTGTTGGTATTGAGCAGTGGGCAAACTGGGTAATGGGTGAGCATCATGGTTCAATTAATGCTTTCCTGTGATGGTTTGGTCCATTGCTGAACTGCATCCATCCTGCCCTCCCCTTGCCAGGGAATGCTGGCTGGGCTATGTTGACAGCTCAGTGCAGCACATACGAGCAGCTGGCAGGCATGAGACAGCATGGGGACTGCTCTGCTGCCAGGAGCCTGCACAAAGGAGACGTTGTGCTTCACCCTGGCCACCTGCTGAATGAGCCTCTTGGCTGCTCCTGTTGCTTTCTGCAGAAGGCAAGTTTCCATTTTTGAGTACTGTTTTCTTAAAGCACCTCATGCATGCAGAGGGAGCGTGTGGGATGCACCCGGCTCCACTCTATTCCTTGGGATCTGCAGTACTTTCAGCACCCCAGCAGTCTGCCTCTCCTTTCAGGGGGCTTAGCTTAATAATGTAAGCAGTGTGTCTCCCTGGCTGATGGTGTTACTTGAGGGCTGGCTTGGGAATATAGTTTGCAGCTGATCTTCCCTTTTAGGATATCTTGTGCTTGCATCATGAGCAAGGTTCTTGGTGCAGGGCAAGAGATGGAGCTGCTGTTCCAGCTTCTGGTGTCTTCTTCCCAGTTTAGGGAGCCCCCATCTGATCCAGAGTCTGCTTCCAGCAGCAGATGGTGCTTTTTAGCCCAGGAAAGCTGCTGGGTGCTGTGCCAGAGGGTGATGCTGGGCGCAGTGCTGCGGGTGTAGGGTGATACTGGGTGGGGTGATACTACAAGTGGGGTGTCCAGCTCAGCCCAAAAAGGTGGGACATGGCAAAGCCTGTCCCCAAGGATGACACCCTGAAAGTCAGCCCTGTGTAGGTCTGCCCCACTGGCAGAGGAGGTGTCAGTGGCTGCAGGATGGCCTGCTCACCCTGGCCCTGTCCTTGTCCCTCAGGCCTGGTCAGTCTCTGCTGACACCCGGCTCCCAGCCCTTCCAGGAGCAGCTCCATGGAGCCCAGCAGAGAATACCTGGGGCAGTGTCTGAGTTAAGCTGCCCCCTCCTTGTCATCTCCAGGGCCAGATGGGCACCCATGGATGGTATGAACTGGGCTCTCACTTGGTGGGCTGTCAGGAAGGGGTTCACCTGCTTCACCTGTTTATTCTACCTACCTCAGGACAGAAGGGAAGTGCTGAGCTTTTTTCTGGGGCTTTTTTTCATTACCCTCATGGCCAGGATCCCCTCACTCTCCAGAGTACCAAGTGTCTGCCTCATATGGTTGCCCTTATGCCCCCCAGTTCCAGGCAGGGCTTCCCAGTCAGTGACTGTCACTCCTGTGTTCCATTGCAAAAGCCTTGGGAGGGGCTGTGGGGTGCCTGTGTCCCTTGTACCTCACCTCCCAGCTGCTCAGTCCTTGAGGCAGCTGCAGGATCCATAACAGTGGTACAGGGTCCCTGTGCCAGCTGAGGACAGGATCCATGGCTCCAAAGTAAGCTCTGGATGGCTCACTGCAGGGAGAAGTTGTGGGACACCTTATGCTCAGCCATGGCCTGTGTCCTCTATGCAGCAGGAATTGTCACCCATGACCAGCAGCCTGCCCATGTCCTGAGGGCCCTGCCCAGGCTCCTGGTCACTCTGGGCTCAGTTGTGCTGGATGTGGCTGTATCCTTCCCTAACTCCTAGGAATCTCAGCTGGGACTCGGAGATGGGTAAGGTAGGGCTCTTCTCCTGGCTCCTGTGTCTGGGCTGTGGGACTGGTGTGGGGAGGAGGCTCTGCTGTCACTCGAGGAATACCCTTAACGGGGGCTCAGCATCTGTTCATTGCCTGCATGACCAGGAACCTGATGGGCCAGCAACCCATGATGGACCAAAGGTCCCTGATGTCCAGACCTGGACCCAGGATGGTGGCAAACAGCCACTGCTTAGACCTGATGATCAGGCTGGTGCAGCAGGTGAGAAGCTGGTGAGGCTCAATGCCACCCCCCCCACGGCTGGGGAAGGATCTGGGGGGATGAGAGATGTACTCATCTCGCTAGCAGAGAACGGGATCCCTGCAGATGGCTGTGGGGTGTGTGCTTGGATTTGATGGGGATGGGGAAGTGGTTGCACCTGCCTTGCTGCCCCACACAGCACAGAAATGCCAGCAGATTGCAGATACTCTTGCAAGGTAAGCCCTGAGGTTCTGTGCATGCACTGGGGCTGCTGGGTTTTGTTGCTCTCCTTGGTGATGTCTTCCTTTGACGTCCTCTTCTTGCTTCCCATCACCTCTGAGACTGGCCATGGCTCAGCTGTGTGGGGACACACAGGCAGGTGCAGCAAGCCTGGCACCACCACAGCCCCCTGCCTGCCCTCTGCTCTCAGCCCTGGGTGCTGTGCTCTCCCGATCCATCTCCTCTGATTCCACTTCCATGAGCTCGAGGTCTGTGCCTGTTCCTGGCTCTTTGGATGCTTTTTTCCTGTGGCCTTCACCTCCCCGTGGA
Organism: Florisuga fusca; assembly: GCA_038090715.1. NCBI lineage: Eukaryota > Metazoa > Chordata > Aves > Apodiformes > Trochilidae > Florisuga > Florisuga fusca. The sequence goes on from JAAWXA010000032.1 coordinate 319,331, forward strand.
GCTGTGCCCTACTGCAGTGTGTACCTGAAGGAACCACTCCATACAGTGACAATATGAGGCACAAGGTGCAAACACAAGGTGCTCTGCAGAGCTCAGAAGAGATGTGTGGAGACTGTCTAGGTGTGGGTGAAGGAAGCACCACGGCATCCCTGCATTCCCTGGCACTCCCCACTTCCAGCCTCACCTGCCTGGGGGGTCCCTGTCTATGGCTGCTCCTGAGATGGATGGAATGAGCTCCAGGCTCACTCAGAGGTCTTCTTACTCTGGCTGAGCTACAGATGTCACAGTCCTAAGGAGAGCTGCCCTGCTACTTCCTGCTGGTTTTGCTTAGTTTCTGCTAAGGGCTTTTTCCACTGACACTGCTGCTGCTGGCTGTGAGAGGATTTCTGTGCAGGGTAACAGGGTGACAGCTCAGCTCAGGGATCAGTGGGATGATGATTTTCGCACCAGGGAGTGCCATGGTGAGGGACTGCCAATCGTGCCTCTCGCCAGCTTTCAGCAGTCAACCCCCTGATCCAAAAATACTGCATTGCTTCTCTGGAGGAGGCTGAAATCCTTCTCTCCTGCCATTAGGGGCCGGCCTTTTCAAAGCAGAGGGAGAGCAGCCTTGTCCAGGCAGCCGGTGTCCCCAGCTCAGCACTGTTGGGTCCTCTTCCAGTTAGGGATCCCAGCAGAGCTGCAGGTCCCGAGGGACTCCTCCCACACACACCTGTGGAGTGGCACATGAAGGCCCAGCCTGCTTGAGAAGGTGGCTGAGATGACCAGAGAGGTTAAAAAGAGCTCTTGCTCTGGCTAGGTGAGGAGCTGGATTGAGGCCCTTGCAGGCTGCTTCTGCTGAAGTTCGGCAGCTCTTTCCTGCTTGTCCTACAACACCATTGCTTTAAACTGAGAAGCAGACTCCCCTCCAGCTTTCATCTGCTCACAGCTCCTTCCCTGCTCTGAGGACCTTTATGCCATTGCCTGGCCTCAACAGGCTCCTGTAGCCCACATGTTTGTGAAGAGCATCACCGTGCTCTGTCACCCACCATGCATAGTGGCTCTAGTCCAGATTTTTTCCTGAGGAATATTTGAGTTTTGTGGGGCTTTTCCTTTTTGTTGTTGTGGGTTTTGTGGTTGGTGGGGTTTTTTGTCTTTTTTTGTTTGTTTGTTTGTTTTGTTTTGGGGTTTTTTTGGGTTTTTTCCTTTTGCATCAGAAATATTGGGGAACAATATTGCTGGGCTAGAGGGAGAGAAGCACGCAGAGCTCCCCAGGACACCTCCAAGACTAAGTGCTTGAGGTGCTCATGACATCTTGGGACATAAAGAAAGGTCATGGTGAGGACAAGAGGAAAAGAAACTGCTCCTGAGTCAGAGGAACTCTGCCCTAGTGTGTTTTCTTGCTATGGCTGTGGGAAAAGGGTCTGTGCTGTGAGTGGTGCCAGGGCAGGGGGGCTGGGTGGAGCAGACTTGGGTTTCCACTCCTGGAAATGTCCCTCTCTGATCTCCAGCCCCTTTTCACTTGGGAATCATAGCAGTTGTGGCAAAGAAACTGAAACATCGTCTTGTCCCTGATGGGAAGTTCCTGCAGTCCAGCCAGGCTTTTGCTGCCTGCACAGAGCAAAGGGCAGCTGGAAGCTTCTGCAGAGCCTCTTTGTGTTGGCCAGTGTTGGTGAACCAGCCTGAGCTTCACTTGGGGTTTCACAGTTGATTTTTTCAGCAAGGGTTGTCTCTGCTTGATCGCCCTCAGAACTGTCCATGCTCATGGCAGTGTGGGGGATACTCAGGAACTGCTGTGTGGCTCCCAGGGAAAAAGGATTCTCCCTTTCTTGACACAGACCATGCTTTATTTAGCCACCAGCTCGTGTGTCCCTGAGCACACTCCTCACGTGGCCTGGGTGGGGAGGGAAGTGCATGAGAAAAATGGAAACCAGCATTGTTCTGCTTTGAGCCTTGCTTGTGTTGTCAGGGAGAACCAAATCATTTCTAGTTTCAACTTTAGCCAGTTTCTGAAGAGCAGCAGTGGTGCAGGCCCTGTGCTGCCCATGGAGAGCAGAGCTGTCTGGGGCTTCCTCACACCACCTGAGCCTTTCTCTGTGCAGTGGGACTTTGATGATGTGATGGTGCAGTGGAGCTGGCAGAGCCCTGCTGCTCAGCCATACTCTATGCTGTGCCCAGGCACCTTTGGACAACTTGTAGTCCCTCTACAAAGCCCCAGGCATCTATCAGCCCAGATGAACAAGCAGTAAACAGCAAAAGGTGCTTCCCCAGGGCTCTCCTGGGAGAGGTGATAAGCTCTGTGATGCTATCACAGGATGCCATGCTATGGGTGGAATGGTGACAGCTTCCAAGCATCTCCTTTCACCAATGTCCTGCTGCAGTGGGGTGTGAGGGTCTCCCTTCCCCACCACCACTGGCTGCTCTCCCTGGGGTTAGGAACGAGGCAGGAGTGCAGCCTCATGGCTTTGTTTAAACCCAGAAGTCTCCTCTTCTGATTGTGTATTTCACCACATTAAGAGTTGCAAGCCCTGCACATCCTGGTTGTGCTCTTCAGACTCTGGAGTTGCTCTGATCTGCCCAACATGGCAGGAGATAGGGACAATCCCCACTGTGGCTTCCTGATGGTGGCTCGTCCTGCTCATCCCTTACTGCTGCTCTTGCTGGCTGCTGAAAGGGAGAGAGCTGTCAATTCCTGCAATGAGGAGAGAAATTTCTTGCCCTGGCATGATTTTGTGACTAAAATGTGTGTGGAACAGACCAGAAGAAGCTGCAGCAATGTGGTAGTCCATGGAAAGATCAGGAGTTGGTGTTCACAGTGCTGGGCACCTTCAAGTACTTTGAGCTCCGTGTGTGCTGGTGAGGTTGCAGTTGCAGTGCAGGAATCCCCAGGACACTACAACCCACACTGGTGGATTTGTTGGACACGAAGCACTTCTTTGTCTCATACCTTGTCTGTCTCTTTCAAAGCCATGTGCCATGCCCTGCTGCCCCAGACCTGGCATGCTGGGGGTTGGGGAAAAGCCCTGGGTGCTCTGGATGCTTAGCTGGAGCAAGATGATCCAGGATGGTGAACTGGGGACCTGCCTGGCTCTCTCCTGCTCCTCTCTGTTACAGTGCATGTGAGAAGAGTAGAGCTCCCTTCACAGAAGAGCTGTGGAGAGCACAACTGGGCCCAGTTTGCATCCTGCAGCCATCTACCCTGGGATGGGTGGTAGTGGTGCCTACAAGGACCACATCAGATAAAGAGTCTTTGCTATAACCCTGGGTTGATAGTGTTTACTGTGGTCTTTCCTGAGGTGCTGGTGGCTTTTAGCTGTTCTTCCTTCCCAGTGGCACATCCTTCCCTGGCTCTGTCTAAATAAACTGGAAGGAAGAAAGAAAGAGACCACCATGGTGATCCAATGCCATGGTCAAATCTCAACAAGCAATACTGTCTGGTCCTGCCATTCTTTCAGGTGAATGGCTAAGCTGGCACCTGCCTTGGGTAGTGGAAAATGTTCATTAGCAGGGTGAGAATGGGGGTCTGGCTGGCCAGACCCTGCCTGGTTTGCCTGCAGCAGCAAAAGGAGCCTTTGCAGGGCTCCTGCTGATAAAAAGTGCCTGCATTGGTGTTTCCAAAAACCCAAATGAATTGCTGAGGGGCACGGCTCAGAAATCCAGACACCAGACAATGGAAAGGCTGGAAACATAAAGGAAAGGAAATTCTACTGCTGTATTGCCTTTCCTATGGTGATAAGATAACCTAAAGGGAAACAGAAGTCTCCACTGTAGACAGTGGGGGGGGGGGGGGGCTCAGCAGCTTTAGAAAGTGGCAGGAGGACGCGTGCATGTGCTGGGGTCTCCTGTACCTGGGGTCTCCTGTAGCTGGGCTGGTGTGTGCAGCCCTTGCATGGGTGCACAGCAGGCAGTGGTGTTTGCTGTGCTTTGCAACAAGTCTTGAAGCAACAGGTCAGTTAACTTCCTCCTGCTCCATCCCACCAGCCCGTCCATGTTCTTCTTAGACACTGACAAGATACTGCAAGTGCTCTAGAATAGCAGAGACAAGTAAGGCCACAACATTTTCTGGTGGTTGGAATTACTGGGTGTATGAAATCCCAAAGCTGGGTTTGTTGGAGGAGTTTCACACTGCTGAGGGGCCATGGTACAGAGCAACAGGCTGTATCCCACAACAGGGTGGTGGAAAGAGAGACAGAGAGTGTGTCCACATGGACAGGGCTGGCAGCAGAATTTGCTGCTGCCACAGAGGAGGCTGGTTGTGGGAATGTGGTGTGTGTGGAAGCTACTATGGTATGGGTTGCCAGTGAATCTGTGCTGTGTGGGTGTGTAGACAGTGCTGGGTGTCCTCCATAGCACCAAGACCTAGGTCAACCACTGGAAGAGGAACAAAGGTAGCAAGGAGTAAGGATGGCATCTGAGTAAGGAATAACTAAACGGGGTGAGCCTCTGAAGAGGTGTTCTGTCCCAAGGAGGGGATGTGGTAGGGTGGGTCCCATTGGGGCAGCAGAGGAAAAGAACAGGGCTAGTACCTCTGCTGCATCTTAGAGCACAGGGACAGGGAGCTCTGACATGAAACTGTCCATAGGTAAGATCAGACTACAGCCTGCATGTTCAGAGAAAGTCCAAAGTAACTGTGGAAATCACTGTGTGCTATTTTGGGCAGTGAGACCAGGATGAATGATGAGTGGAGTTCAAGGGCTCCCCTCTGGCTCAGGAAGCCCCAGGGCTGTGGCTCCTGGGAGCAGCAGGGTGCACTGCAGGAGGTCACCCTGTGCTGCCCTGCTCTACTTTGGACCCAGAAGTGAGCCTCTGCTCTGCCCTGAGGGCTGCTTTGGCTACGTGCACCTGGTGTGACCCATGAGCTGTCATCCCTCCTGAGCAGGTGAATCGAGTGGGCCAGGGAGGCATTCCCTGTGGGACATGATTGCTGTCTGGTGCTGACTGTCCCCATGGCCATCACAACTGCCTTTTGGGTGTTCTCCTGCCCTATTGCTTGCTTGCAGGGAACACCTGCTGCTCCCTGCTGTGCCTGGTTTGTGCATATGGTTTGTGGAGTACCTGGAGCTGCTCTAGAGGCTCTTCCAGCCCTCCCAGCCCTGCTGGGCAGGGTCCCTGTGTGACCTTGCAGCAGTGAGGAATGGAGAGGTGACAGGACAGACCTGCTCTCCTCCCTGTGGGGATGCTCTGAGGGCAGAGGTGGGCTTGTGGGCTGCTCTTGGTCTTCCTGGTGGGAATGTAAACTCTTCATGAGAGGATCTCTTTGCCCTGGGACTGCTCTTTACATGCCTCCTGTTGCAGCTGGTGTTTGGGGAACCCAGTTGTCCTTGGGGTCAGGCTGAGTGCCTGGGACAGGACAGCCACCTGGGTCTGCTGGGTGCCTGTGCTGTGGCAGCCAGACCTGAGTGCCTTTGAAGCAGCCTGCACTGCTGCTGGACAGGACCCCAGCAGCCATTGTGCAAAGCCAAACAAACCCTTCCTCTGGTGTCAGAGGCTCGGAGCGTGGCCCTGCTCCCAGCTGGGGCACAGCCCTGCCAGAGCCTGCTGATAACCATCTCCCCTTGCAAAAGAGTTCAAGTCCCCGCTCCTGGAGGGTGATGTCACCTTATCAGCACTTGAAGGCTTCTGATAAAGGGATCAATCTAACTGCGACTGCATCACCACCAGGGCTGCAAACACAATGTGCAGGGTGCAGCCAAGGTGACCACATCTGGGCCCCACGTGCTCTTTTGCCTTTGGGAGGGTCGTGGCTGGCTGGACCCCCACGGCACACCTCCGGGACAGGGGAACAATAGTGGCCATGGCATTGCTGTGGTCAGGGTGGACGATTACTGAAAATCATGTGCTTACCCCGGCTGCAACAAAGGCAATTTGTCAAAGTCCCATTTTCCTTTCCCTGATAAGATAGGGCTTGAGGAGTACAATAATGCTTTCCTGAGATACAATTGTGGCTCTTCTACACGGCACACAGGCAGAGGAGGCTAATTTTGTCCTTGCTGGGCTGGCAGGGGTTGAGTGGAGGCCTCTGTCTGTGGCAGGGACATGGTACAAAGGGCAGAGTAGCTCTCTGAGGTCCGGGCCAGGACAGCCCAGTGGGTTGGATTGCTCCCTGCTGGAAGGTGCCACAATTGCAGAAGGAGCTGTCACCACCAGCTTCACGATACAGAGCCGATAGGATGCTGCAGCTCTGCTGACATCTGGAAAACCCTGCCCTGGGGATGGAGTGGCTGGGATTGCCATTGTCTCCACCTTACCCTTGCAGGCACCCCAGGTGTGTAGCTGCACCCTCATGCCCTCTTCCCTCCTGTGCTTTGAACGTTATCCTGTCCTAAAGGCAGTAAAGTGATGCAATATATTGTTCCTGCCCTGTCCAAGGAAAGCTGCCCCTTCCCAGCTGCCTGCACTGTGGCTGGCTGGCCAGGCACATGCAGGAAGGTGATTTCAGCTGCCAGTCCCTCCATGGTCAGCTCCAGTGCCACTGCAGTCTCCAGAAGAAAGCAGCAAGTGGCAAAGCCAGACCTTATGAAATCCCTGGCCTCCCTGGGAACCAGACCTTTTTATTAATATCTATAATATTTGTAGGGGATGGATCTGGCCTTCCTTATGCGGGCAATGTGCAGCACACTTGTCTGGCAGAGCTGATGTTTCCATTTTGGCATATTGCTTGGGATGCACTTTCTCCACAGTTTGAAATCTGAGCATAATGCTATCTTCATGAACCACATTCACCAAGCTGATAATGTGACCTGACAAAAGGTCAGTGGAAAAATTAATATAATTTATTGGCTGATTTTTAAAAAAATTAAAAATCTAATCACCAGTTTTTCCTTTTTCCTGAACCCCCCCCCACCCGCACCCAGCGCCCTGCTGACATTTTCCAGCCATTCCCAAAACAATGGCCAGGGTGGGAATGCTCCAAGCAGGCACTGCATTGGAGGAGGCTTTTCCTGAGGGGCTGCAGACTCATCTGTCCTCTCAGCTCCCCCTCCCTGAGAGGTGCTCAGCCGTTGTCACTGGCCTGGCCAGGGAGAGAGCTGGCATTAGGTTGGGTTTGGCAGACTTAGCGTTTGCTGGGTGTCCCCTGCTCCACGGCCTGACTTGAGATCACCTGCTCTGAGCTGACAAGGGGACCTTCACACCTGCTGCTTTTGTAGCTGCAGAGGGGAGGAAGGTCCAGCTGGGTCCCCAGGTGTCAGCACAGCTGCCAGAGAAGTGTGGCCAAATGTCTTGTGTGATGCCCTCCAAGACTTTAAGAACATCCTCCAGAGATGTGGCCCTTTTGGGGGGTCTCCCTCAGCATGTGCTGTGCTGGAAGACTGCAGGAAGCCCCAGCACAGTGCACAGGTGTGTGTGCATTCCTTTCCACACGTGTGAGCAGGTGGGATGTGCTGTCTTGCAAGAACCCCTCCTGCTTGCACAGTTCTCAGAGTAGGTTTCCCAGCCACCAAGATCACATGCTGCTGCTCGCTCAGCCTGGGGCATGGGGTTGGAAGTTGCTTCACCCCACAGCTACCCAGCAACCACTTGTCTCCTCATGTCCTGGAGCTTGTGCTGTCTGCAGAGCCCCAAGACCTGTCTGAAGCAATCAAGCAGCCAGATGGTTGTCAGGGCATGACCTGTCCTGCGGAGGCAGGTGAGCTTTCCTCCTTAGGGTGGAGCTGCAAAAGTAATTAGTAAGTTCTTACGATAATAGCTTACAGATGCAAAAGAAAAGACCCCACAGGGCAAGAGATGGTGGTAAGGATCCAGAAGCTTCTAATATAGCATTAGCTGCTGCTTAGGAGTGGTAACTTTGGAGCTGCCACCTTGCTGAGATGTGGAAGGGAGAGCATGGGGAAAACAACTCCTGTCATGGACTGAGGAAAGGAGGAGTCCCAGAGATGCTCATTTCTGTGAGGCTGCAGCACTGCTGAGCTCTGCCATTGTGCTACCACGTCTGGGCATGGAAAATCCTAGTCACAGCAAGTGACTGTCCTTTCCAGCCTCTTCACAGAGCTGTCTCTGGGCTGAGGTGTTGCTGAGGGAAGGCTGGAGAGAAACAGTGAGCCTGAGCAGTGTGACTTGGAAAGCAGGCAATTTTTAGTCTGTAGTTTCAGAAAAGCAAATGGCCCTACATTATGATCTTGCCTTGTGTTTTGTACAGCTGATTTGTGCACATTTGTGTGTGTGTGGGGGGGGGCTGGCTTTGCTGTAGCCTGGGGGCTTCCTGCCTGGTGCCCTGGGGGGTGCTGCCCACCAGCCCAGCCCACTGGGTCCGCAGTGCGAGCCAGAACCACCAGGGTGGCAGGGGTGGTGCAGAACCACATCTTCCCAGCCCATAATAAACATGGGGGCTTTGCCATATGATATATGGCAAAGTTGATATAACGGAGGTGATGATGAATGAGGGTGAGTGACTGTGGGTGAGTTACCAGGCAGTGTAACCTCCCTAACCTCCTTCTCCAAGGCGCTGTGCCTTGCTCCGGAGAGCACGAAGCAGAAGAAAGGGTTCCCGGCACTCAGCTTTGTTGTAACAGCCCCGCCGGCTGGTCTGCCGGGCAGCTTCCCAGGAGCTGCTGTGGGAACGAGGTTGTGTAAGTCACTTCAGTGATAACTCTGCTTGCCTGGAGACAGGCACAGCAGGGATTAAGAGCTATTCCTTTACCTGGCAGGACAGGGGTCTCCTTGGTTGGAGATCTGTGATAAACCTCTGAAGAAGCTGCGGATGCCAGATGCCCCCTGTCCTGCCCATGCTGCAGTCTTCAGTGCCATGGCAGTAAAAGGGAGAGTTGTGTTTGACTTCCTGATGGGATGGTTCACGAGCTGTCTCTGACCTTGAGTTTCAGTGCACTTCTGGTCCTTACTGCATGCCTGTCTGCTCTGAGATGGTTTGTGTCAGAAGTGGTTGTGATGGTCTGCACAGATTTCAGCCTGGCCCAGGACAGCTGCAAGAACTGCTGCTTCTATTAATTAAAAAAAAAAAAAAAAAAAAAAAAAAAAAAGGGGAACTTTGCTATGGTAAACAGGTCTCACAAACTGGGAATCTAAACAGCAAGAGTTCAAAGGCATTTTTCCGGTGGTGCGGATCTAAAGCTGCTCATCACTCTACAGCCCTTGGCTAAGTGTAACAGTGATCAGGTCCTCACTTCCCATCAAGGGTAGAAAAGCAAGGTACTAATTCACAGATCTTGAAGAATGTGCCAGTGGTATTTTAGCAGCTCTAATTCTCTGCAGTCTGTGAAGGCTGCACAGTAACTGAAAGGAAATATCTTTGTTTTTATACACTTGGCTTTACTCCTAATTCAGTCTTTGATGCCACCAGCCTGGGATAATACGTTTTCAGAGATATGCTTGAAATTAAGGAAATGAGTCTGATTAAGCCCTTTATACCTACTTTGAGTGAGAAAAGTACAACAGAGGCAATAGAGGTATTGAAGACCCTATTTTCAAGCAATTCTAATATGAATTCTAAACACTGGGCTGTCCATTAGCAGTGTGTGTGTATTCTTCAGCTGGAGAGAATATCTCCTTCTCCAGCTAGGAATGTTGCCAAGGGAGCCTGAATCTGTCCTCTGTGTTGGGTGGTCAGTCAGAGGGAGATTGATTTCATAGTCCCCTTACCTGCAGTCAAATAATAAATGCACGAGCTCTTGCCCTTTGCCAGATGTACTCTGCTAGGTGAAAATGGTGATTTCTCATGCGTCTCACATTTGAGGTTAGCCTCTGTATTTATTTTTATCTCTGATTAAATAGTTGCTTTATTTTATTTAGATGTCCCAGGTGGTTTATCAATAAAGAGGTTACTGGGTATTGCGTTTATAGTGCCCTTTGGTGTGGGAGTTCCCCCCAGTTACTGGCATACTTCCCTATGAAGCTTTGTAGGTACCTGCTGGCTCCCCTTGGCAATTTTTCCCTCTGTCTGGGACAACTGCTATCAAACTCAGCCCTCCTTCATGGTGTAGCAGCCTTTGCTCTGCTGTTAGCATCACCAGTGTTAGTGTGGTGCCCAAGGATTTCTGTCCAGCCTGGGGGCTGGATGTGACAAGCCCTGTGCAACAATCAGGAGACCAGAGTCCTCAGTGGAGAAGATTCATCAGCTTTAAATAATGTGGTGGTGGTGGTGTGAAAGCAGGCAAGGGCACTTTTCTTTAGGTATGACACAGTCTAGGCAAAGTCTGACAGTCCTATTGGCTGAAAGACTTCTGTGTTAATTAAAATAAAAAGGTGAGGAGAGGGGAAGGGAGAGGTACCACCAAAAAGGACGTGACAAGTAGCTGTACAGTGATTCAGTTATGGCTTTGTGGCAGCAGGGAGCCAGGAGAGGAGCCAGGATGATAACTACTAGGGCAGGAATAGTCTTGAAAGGGCCTGAGAAGAGACAGGAGTGACCTCTTTGGCTGCTTCCCATGGTAGCCAGGGGGCTAGCAAAAGGAATGGGAAAGCACAATATTGTTTATTCCATCTGCTGTAAGAAGTGACTATTTAGGATCTTTTTCGAGTAAATGGAGCAGTGAATTCCCCTTTCACTCCTGACTGCTGCTGACAGCATGTGACTTATTAGATATGCTGCTGTTGTAACGGAAATAATGATCCAGGCTATTTTAAACCAAGAACTGGATGTCTGGGGAAGGGTGGGAAAAGGATTGGGTAGCTCAAGAGAAAAGAGAGGCTTCATGTGTGATAATCCTGGGCACTTTGTACAGTTTGCTCTTTAAGGTGTTTCACAAGCTCCTCTGGCAGAGACGTGATAATAAATTGTTTAACAACTCAGGCTTGTCAAAGTAGTTTAATAAGCTATCAAAGGAGATATTTAATGACTTGTGGCTTTCAGATGTATGTGAATCATCTTGAAGAGTGAAACTGTGACTGCAGATTGCTAACCACCATTTATTGGGTCACCATATACTGTCTGTGCATCAACAAGCTCTGGCACTTGGTTCAAGTTGGATGTTCCAATGCAGATGCCATGCCTGAGACCCCAGCATGGCAGCGATGCCATTGCTGTTGACAACCTTCTAAACTTGAAAATCATGGCTGGCAGAGCCTGCCAGCAACTGTGGCCAGGAAAAACAAATAAAGATAGGTGGAGGAATGTCATGTCCACCCACAGACAATTCCTTCCCCTCTGTGACTCCTTCCCCTCCTATGCCATGGAAAAGGCATGGAACGTTTTCCACTCTTGGTCCTTTTCTTATGAGGATCTTTTAATTTGCCTGCAGGTGCATGGGGATTAGAAAGAGCAGGGCTTCATCCCCCTCACCTATAACATCCTTGCCAGGTGGGTGAAATAAATAAAGCCAGAGATGTCCCACTGGAGGTCCCACAGCTGTCCCTGTCCCTGAGAAGAGCTTTGTGGTACAAGGCTAGCAGAAGTGTGCTTGCAGAATCCGGGGCCAGATGTGGCCAGCTGGGCACCTGTGTGCTGCAGAGGTGGGGCCCACAATCTCCTCTGAGCTAAAGGCATGTATTTATATAGAAAAAGGCAGGGTGGAACATGCTAATATACACACATTAAAGAGTCTGAATAAGCAAACAGTAGGCTTTGATTTATTTTCTCTGCTACTTGGATATCTTAGTTTTGGCACAAGATACATTTGTGTATGAAATCTGATATCTTGTGAGACAGACTCTTGTCCTGGCTGACTTAGAAATCATGTGTCAAGGAGAAAAAAAGCTTTGCAAATGTTCTTAAATCAAAATTATATTCATTCTGTGTACTGCTGAAGCACATAAAATCCTTCACCCGCATCCGCTGGGTGGTACACAACAGGTAACAAAGCTGGTCTCTGCCCTGAAGGATTTACAATTTGAGATGAGAGATAACAGTAGATACAGTCAGACTGTGGGAAAGCACATAAAATGTGATTACTCAGTGTAGACTCACTAAATGCCATACACCTAATGAGCACCATTTGGCACATCTGTGCCTCTGCCTGGGAGTGTACAGGGTTTGGTGGAGCAAAGCTGGACATGGAACACAGTGTACAGCCTGAACTCTGGGGAAAAGGTGGTGGGAGGGAGCAACAGAAAAACATCACCCCTGGAAAAGGCTGCAGTCACAGACAGTTGTAAAGGACCTGGTGTGTTTATTGTGAGGCCTGTACCCAGTTCAGGTTCAGGTGGATTATATGTGATTAAGAAATCAAAATAGTCACAGGAAGGCTCTTAAGAAAGGCTGTTGGAAGAGATCCAGGCTGGCTGATACAGCTCCTCCTCCTTCCAGCCTCATGCTGCTTGCTTGCTCCCACATTACTGAGTCTCAAGGAATTACACTGGCTGTGAATGGCCATAACATTTCCAGAAGTGGTGACAATGCTGGATCATGTGCTCTGGCTCATCTCCTTCTTTTAACCAGTCTCACTACAGTGAAATGAACAGAGACAAACTTGCTTCTCTTGTAATATTTTCTTTTTCTTCTTGTTTCAATCAGGTCAAACCACTGGTGCTGTAAAAGCATCAAACACCACGATTTCAATGTAAGTCATAACTTGTGATATCCATCCCTTCTCTAGAGAAGCTGCAGCCAGGGATGTAGCTGGAGAGCAGAGCTTGCCAAGCACTTCCAGAGGTACAAACCGGAGTGATGCCAACAGAGCTGGAAAGCAGCAGAGAGGCAGCTTGAGGAGATGGGTGGAGTGAGCATGCCAACCACAAAATTAATCTCAGAGTTAATAAAAGACTGCATGGTTTGAGGTTTGTGAAGCAATAAACGAGCTCAAATTTGCCAGAGACTGAAAAAGAAAATCAATTAGGTGTTAAGAGAAATCTTCTAATGGGGATAAAGATAATACATTACAATATGCTTTGGGTTGAAAAATGTGATGAGAAATTAATCTTTAATTGAAAATGACTAAAGGAATTTTGATGAAGAACATAGAAATGCATGTATCATAGAAAATCTTTTTACTCTTATTATTAATAGAGAATGACAGAATAAGAGCTTCTGTTTAATAGCACTAATAACTTCATAATATTTTTTCTTTGAGTTATGTTAGACTCCCTTTACCAGTCAATACTTAGTCTGAAAAAAATCTCCTCTTTGGATTCTCCTCCTTGTAGTCATGTTTCTGGATCTGTACAGGTATCTGCTGCTGATGCTTACCTGTTCTGTCTGTTTTCCCATCAATATCCAGGCAGTATGGTATCCATTTCAATCTCCCTGCCCTCATATGACTCTACTGAAGACACTGCTGCCAAATTTGCAAGGCTAAAAGCAGTTACGAGCAGAAGTGAGCCCAAGGAAATATTTTAGTTCACCCTGAATGGAAACTGGAGGAGTTCTTCACCAATGTGTTATTAGATGACTCGAACGCTTGCAGTTTCACCAAAAGAGGCTTCTCTGGTTTTAAAATGAAACAAAACATCCTGCTCAAAAGGGGAGGTGTAGGCAACAATACAGAATTTTTTTTAGATAGGTGGAAACTTGGCAAGCTGAGAGCAATGCATAGATCAACTGTTTGGAAACAGGGGTAATGAGTTAGGGAAATTCAGTGAAAATGTTTGTATGGCCAATTGATCACCGGCCAGTGGTGTGTCCTTGAGGTACAAAGAAAATAGGACAAAGACAGTAACAATTCAGTGAAAAAAAAAGCCCTGAAATTATCTGTTAAATTTTTCTGTTCTCTGTTTGGAAGATGAGCAAAATGATGCCCCCTTGTTTAATGGAGGTATTCTTGTTTTCCAAGTGTAACCAGAGTGAATGAAAGTCACTGGTTAATATCCATCTTTTTTAAAGGAAAAAATATTTTTAAAATCACCTGAGAAGGTCGTCAAACCCTTAGTACTGATTTCTCAGCAAATACTGCATCACTGAATGTCCAGAGAATCAGGGGAAGTAACTCTTGAATCATTGCATAAAAAACAGTAACAGATGTGTACCAGGTATCCAGGAACTGAAGGCTGACACCAACCTTTGGCCAAAGTGGTAAGGAGGCAGCGAGGCATGCAGCCACCACAGGATTAAACTGTGGCAGTACTAGAGTTAACACATTAACAGGAAATGGATGGGTTTAATTTTTTTCTTAGTAGAGAAAGGCAATCATTCTGATTTGAGTCAGAGCAGCTCAGTATTATGCCTCATCTGTTGCCAGCTGCCAAAAGGGGCAGTTTTATTTCTCCTTTTCTCTCATTCCCTTAAATAGTGGTCACATGCCTGCCCGGTGAATCAGTTCAACTTATTGGGCCAAAAGAAAACTATGCCTTTACTTTCTATCACTGGCAGTTTCCTGCTGGATCCCCGTGCTGGGCTGACTCACCCCAGGGTTGTGGGGTCACTGGGGCTGCTGCGGGAAGCTGAGTATGCTGGTGGGGCAGGGGGATGCTCTGCCAGATGGATGTAGGCCTTGTTCTGTCACTGCTGGGGTTGCGTGTGATTAGATCCAATGGTCAATAGCTCCCTTAGTTGGCAATGGAGGAGAAGTATTGGAAAAAACAAGCATTATGTCACAATAAATACAAACTCTATTGTTGTTTACAGACCCCTCTAAATGGTTCACAGAACTCTTCAAATGAGTGCACCATGAAGAGCAGGGACAGCAGAGAGGGCTGCCCCCCAGGAAAGTGACACTCAGGTGGCCCTGGGGACACCTTCCTTGGGTGGCGTCACATTGCCAGGTGGGGCCTGGCCGTCCGCGACTGAGATCCCCACGGCTGGGGCCTTCAGGAACCCCAGGCCTGTCCTAAGCACCTCCCTGGGCCCCTGGGTCCCCTGCCCTGCCCCATAGAGGCAGCTGCCCAGGGCCACGGACCCCCCCACAGCCACGGGCACCCCCATAGCCACGGACACCCCATTGCCACAGGCAGCCCCAGAGCCACGGACACCCCACAGCCATGGATACCCCATAGCCACAGGCACCCCAGAGCCACAGACACCCCAGAGCCACAGACACCCCCATAGCCACGGACACCCCCATAGCCACAGACACCCCATAGCCACGGACNCCGGCTGCAGCTCTGCCTGCGGGCCCCGGTCACCGCACAGCGGGCACGGAGAGGTGTGTGGGGAGCGGCGGGGTCGGTGGGCAGCATTAGCGACCATGTGGCTTATGGAAACGGAGCCGGTACGGCGGGAGGAGAGGGGCCGGTGCGCCTCGTCCGCTTCCCGGCGGATGAGTCGGTGCCCCGGGGCTGCTGCAGAGGTCACGGCGTGCGCTGCTGTCAGGGGCTGTGCGGGAGCATCTGGCACCGGCAGCACCCCGGGCAGCCTCCGCTCCATCCCGGCGTGCAGGCCGCTCTGCCCGCTCCGGGGGAGAACTGGCGGCTGATGTGGCATTGAGGAGGCGGCTGCCAAAGCTGCACCCATCCTGAAGGTGAAGGGGAGGAACTGGAGCGTCTGCAGTACCATACGGCCCCAAAGGCTTTTTGCTGCTCCAGGGCTCTGGCCGGGATCTGTGTATCCCTGCAGGTGCTGTGCTTGGATGGAGGAGGCTCTTGGAGACGGGCAAGAAGCTGTTGCCTCCTTCAGCTGAGATAGTGTCGCCTCCAGCAATGGGAGGTGGTTAACTGAACTGTTCCAACACGAGTGCTGATAGTTGGCTGCCAGCAGCAGCTGACTGCTTCCTCTTCGTGTGAGCTTGCTGAGAGTTTTCTTCCAGTTTTAGTTACCATCAGCATGCTTCCACGGCTGTATGGGTTTACTAGAACTCTGTGGTACTTTTTTAACTGGGGAAATTAAGTGTCACTTACACTGTTCATTCCTCTGACTTGTTTTTTTTTTATTGTAGGTGACTCAGCCGTTGTATGTAAGATTTGTCCACACACTGGTTCTTCAGACAGGTTAGCTGTACTTTTCTGCCATCAGTTACATTGTATCTGAAAGAGTTGCTACTTCAACCTTTTGCTAAAGAATAAATGATTGTACAACACAAAAGTGTTCTGTAGAGCACTTATCTCCTGTAGAATATTATATCTCACACCTGTGGAGAAAGCTTTTTTTGGCGTTATTTAAATATTTTTCTGTGGTATAAGTCAGGCCCTCATAAACAGTCTCCATGTACCAATGTCAGTAGTGCCAGCAGTAGACCTCACCTGCATGTACACTGAAGAAATGTTTGTCGTGGTATGAAGTGTGACAGCAAGGACCACAAACTGCTGGTTTTGTAAATGGCTTTTTTGTGTTGCCTGATTACAAATACAACTTCATAATGTTAAGACAAGATGTACCTTTGAAGCTTTGAACCATATATTTGACTTGGAACTTTATCAGTACTGACTTAACTCTCCTGACTTCTAAGAAAGGAATTGTTAAGGTCACTTGGTGGAATAAAAATTGTGTATTGTTGGTGTAGTCACCTGTGAAGAGGAACACTGACTTCTGGCAGCTCGGGTGGTCCAGTGTGAGTGTCTGTGTCAGCTAGGAAAAACTGACAAAACTCCAAAGTACTCAGCTTTGAGAAAATGGGTAAGACAGAGCATCTTGTTAACTTTGGTTTTGGCTGAAGCAGACTGTTTATGCCCCAAGGAGGAGAAGGCAGAGGAAGGGATCCGAGTGATTCTGTAGATGTTGTTTCTAGCAGAGCTGCCTGCAGGCAGCAGCTGCCTTCCTGAATACCTTCCAGGAGCAATGGGGCTGTTCTGGGTGCTCTAATCAGTCTCTTCCAGTAGTGCCCTCTAGGCCTGGACCTTGTTTAGCACTCTCACCCCTGAATTTTTCTGTTAGTTGTCTTCTAGAATCAAGTGTTTCAAGTATTTCTTTTTCATTTCTCTTTCTCCTCTGGGGAGGGCTCCATGACTGAGGCAGGCACTAATTCCTCCCTAACTTGAAGAGAGGGAAGGAAGGTTCTTTGCTGGCTGGTCAGGCAGCATGCAGTGCCTGTTGAGGGAGTGTGGGGGCTGCCTAGCCAGGGGGAAGTTGCATCATGATGGCTGAGTATGATTGAGAAACTCTGTGATTCAGTCCTTCTGCTAGTGTGCCATGTGACAGCATGCAGCATCAGACAAGCTGTTCTGCTGTGGTTTTAATAAATTATTAAAAAATTAAAAGTTCTGTATTCACATGAAGCCCTCAGATGAAATAAGGACATAGTATCCTCACTGTCCTCTGTGTGGCATATAAAACAGTCAACAAGACTTTCAGTGGCATGGAGACAAATTCCATTTATATTGTGGGAGCAAAACATCTTTTTATTGTTAAAATAAAAGAACCCCAATATATCTGGGTGGGTTGCTCAGATCATAGAGGAAATATGTACTGGAACTTGGAGCTGACATGGAGAGAACAGGCTTTTGTCAGGCATCTTTACCATTGTATCGTTATTAATTTTTCTGGCAGCCTTTGGATGCTGTTTGCTTTATTTCTGTGAAATATCAACAGTGAAATACACCGATTTAGCTTGTCTGAGGTTTGCTGTAGGAATTATTGCTTCCGGTGTTGAAAAATGTTTGCATTGAGTGATACACTTAAACATCTTTATCAGCAGGCCAAGGAGAACTGTTCTAACACTTTTATTTTTAAAATGTCTTTCTGGTATGACACTGATGGTAGCTGCTATGGAGGGAAGAGGTTTCATTACAGTAATATCTTGTGAAGCAAAGCACTATAATTTAAGTCTTCCAAAACAAAAGTTTTGGAAATGAAGGATTTAGTTTTCTTAATGCCCAAACA
This sequence comes from Florisuga fusca, assembly GCA_038090715.1. Lineage (NCBI taxonomy): Eukaryota > Metazoa > Chordata > Aves > Apodiformes > Trochilidae > Florisuga > Florisuga fusca. Next base: position 336,882 of record JAAWXA010000032.1, read on the forward strand.
GTATCAGCGTAATGTAAAAATGCACGTGTCTGCAGTGTGCTTTTAGACTCAGCTTTTGAATGGCTTAAAGACTTGTACTGAAGTGTACACTGAACTGTGTATATAAGTGTATGGTTTTTTGGGCAAGGTTTAGTGGTCTCCACAGCATGGCATCTAGTCTGGCCAAGCCTGCTTTGGGTCTGTAGGCACAGTGCCATGCAAAATAGTACATTTTGTATATGTTCAGTGGTGAAAAAAATCCAGCATTCTGACTGGTGCTTGACTCTAGTTATGTTTAGCATGGGAGGGTTCATACAAAAAAAATCCTAGTTCAAAAATCCTGATTTTCCAATTAGACATCTAAAAAATACTTCAAATAACAGTAATGCTGGTGTTTCCCTTTCACTGTTACACAATGAGCTAAGAATAGTTTTCATTCATAAAAAAAAGGTACTTCCTGTGTTAAATAATCTGCTTAGTGGAGAACAAAAGTTCAGTTTGTAGTAAACTAATTGTATTATAGCTTCCAGTTTTATTCTTGATTGAAATAAGACTGTAAAGTTTGATCTTTGGTAGCTGAAAGGCAGACAAATAAAAAATGTTGGGCAATTTGCAGTTACTCTTCAGGGTTACAGATGTGGTCAACAGACAAATCCTGAGTGCTGTCTGTTGCTGCTTCTATTCTAAGGTACATCTGCATGGAGCACTGTGCATGGGTTGAGGTTCATGAAGGGGTCTCCGTGGCCACAGAGTCTGGCTGCTTGCTCCGAAGTGGTGCAGTGTTTGTAATCCTGTCAGTCCTACCAGAATTAGTTACATTTTGCATTTTTCTGGATTTTCCTTTTTTCTTTGCATATTTTCCTTTGAAAGGATTTAGCGCCCCTCCCCCTCTGGTTTACTAGAATTGTGGCACTGCATTGTTCATCTTAAAGGAGCTCTTTGGAAGAGGACCAGGTACTGGGACTGGTAGCAAGTCCATTGCTACTTTGGATTAAGATTTTATGTGTCATTTAAGACCAGAAGACCATCCTTCAAAATCAAAGTACCTAACTCTCTTTTTTGGCCTTTTGTAAAGTTGTGTTGTGGTGACATTTTCAGTTTAGAAGGTACATACAGCAACATAAATGGCAACTCCTTTAGAGTTTATTCTAGATAGAGGATGTCAAAATGAAAAGCGATAAATGGCAATGGCTATGAAATCAGCAGTTGTCCTTGTAAAGGGTAGGACAGAAGAGCAAAATGAATTAGCTTTTGAGAAATGGAGAAAGTAGTACGACCAATTTATGAGCTTTAACTGACTTTGGATGCAAGACAAATATATGCAGAGCATGACAGGAAGTCACATAATGAAGAAAATGTTTAAAAGAATAGTAAAGGCAGATACTGGAGAGGCCAAAGTGCAAATGGGATTGCAACTAGCAAGAGGCATGAAAGCTGGCAATGTTCCTGACGAAGTACATTTTGTATCAGAAAGAAAATTGGAAGATGTCTCTTGATTCTGCACACACTTGAGTTTTCTACTGAAAGTGCAGAACAGTTAGAGTGCTCAGTACCTAATTTGCTTGTCTTCTCTAACACCATGTCATGCAGGTGCTTAATATTAATGCTTGTAATGAGGTAGTATTTTACACTATGGTGTACTTGCATTAGGTGTTCATGGATCAGCTGGCTCTGATAAGTTTCACTATATGATCCTCAAAACAGCTCAAAAATGCAGAAGTATTATCTAGAAATAGAAGTACTAGAAGTTGGCAAAGGACAAGTCTTCAGAGTTACAAGGGAAGAGAGCTGAGGAAGAGGAGTTGAAGTCTGACAGTTCACTTTATCTCTTTTTTTTTCCATCAGTTGAAGATAATAAGCAAACATTCTATTTTCAAGTGCTTGGAAAATAACTATGAGAAGAATAACAGCATGAACTGATTTATGGGAGAATTAATTGCATCCAAAGTCTTATGTTTTTACTGCAGAGCAGAAGGCTTTGTAGCTATGTCAGAAGCAGTGGAGGTCTTGTCTCCTGATGAACTTATTTATTGAATGATATTTTCACTTTAATTGCCTCATAAGTTAATGTAGACATGATCTGGGGAAAGTAGTCTAGGAAGCTTGCAAAATTGGGTGGATGATCCTATTCAGAGAACAGTAATTATTGATTCAGTGTTGAAATGAGAGGTTATGTTGAAGGTTTCTGTCCTGGGTACTATTGCCTTTAATGGAAGCATCAGTCAGCTGACTGATGAAATGTGCTTATTAAATTCTCAGGGACTGTGTTGGAGGACGTGATGAGAGTTCAAAATGACCTGAAAAATAGGATGAAATTCAGTAGGGACAAATGCAGAGTACTGCACTTATGCAAGAATTATCAGCTGTGCAAATGCAGGGTGAGGAATAACTGCTAAGGTACTAGAAAAAGGACCTGGGGGTGTATTGTATCACAAGTTGAGTATGAGTCAGTGTCATGCTGCTTGCAGAAAAGGCAAATATCTTACTAGGATGTTTAAATGGGAGTATTGTCTGTGAGATGTAAAGTTTAAATCCATTGGCTTTGTTTGCTGTTGGTATACCCTCAGTGGGAAGATGGCATCTGTTTTGGGTTCCACAAGAATTGGGACCACTTGGAAAGAGTTCAGAGAGAAATGCATCATATGATCAGAGTTGGAGGAAACAACTTAATCAAGATGGAGGAAAATCTAAGTTATTTTGGCAAGAGATGAGGTTAAGGGGAATGTAAGAGATTTCAAGTATGTAAAAGATCTGTAAGAAGGAAATGGTATTTTCAATGACTGTGATGGGCAGATAGAAATGGGATTAAGGACTTCATCAAGAAAAACACCAATGAAGCTTTAACTTTCTCACAGTAAAAATGGTACTTCAAAAGTCTTTTATTGGTGACCATTAAGAACAGGTTTGTGTGTTAAGGAAGACTAGTATAGTTGTTTTATGTCAGGGAATAGAGTAAAATCCCTATAGCTGTCCCTTTTATCTCATTTTATAGGATTCTAGTTTTAGTTTGTGTCATATTTGGGCCAAAGAAAGGGAAATACACAGGATTCTCTTTGATCATTACTTGATCATATCATGCAAGTTCAGGCCTTGCACAGGTTGATGTTACTACATCGAGTGCTTCTGGATGTTCCTACATCCAGATTACTACATACATTCTTCTTGATGTTCCTTCTCTGGGATGCTGCTTTGGCAAATGCAGCAAGTGTTCTTGTGCTGTAGGGGGGAGGTAGTGAACCTCTGTGGTGTGGGTACTACAGGGTGGCAAGTTGTGTGTCTAACTTCAGTGTGTAGAGCACTGAGGAATTTTCAGTTCTAGTAGTTTCAGATTACTACTTCAGACTCAGATGGTAATCCTGATGCTTCTGATCTGTACTGTGAAAGGTCCACCTTTGGCTTTGAAGATCTTTTTGAAGGAAATATAGTTTGGTATATTCACCAATATAGGGAGCCTAAATGAGAACAGGCAGATTTTAAAGTGTAAAGTTCAACTGTGAGTCTAGACATGCTATTTTACTTTTCATTTTTTTTTGTGTGCTCTTATAATTGCTTTGGATTGTCTGCAGTATCCTTTCATGGTACACATGATACACAAAGGATCCAGCTATTCCTTCTATTTCAGAGGTTGTTTTGTAAGATAACTGGAATGTGTGGAAACATCTAAATTAATCCTATGTATTTTGCTGTCATACCATGTCTCCAAATCAATGAAGAAAAGTACAGTTGCCCTTGTGAACTCTGTCCTTTAGATCTGCCACAGCATTCAATGTCAACAAGAGCAAGAGCTTATCTTCTGGAGGGTGCCCTTAATGCAGCAGTAGATAGCAGGAGCTGAAAGTTCATCCATGTAGGTGAGGGCTGGCCTCTAGTGTGTTGGCAGTTTCTTTGCATTACCTGTTTCATTTTACCTTCACCTTGTAATAGTAATTATTGAATAGTATTATTGAATACTAATTATTCAATAGTAATTATTGAATCTGTAACTTCTGGGTACAGATGGCTTTTACTGTTGAATTGATAGAGATTTTTTGTTCTGAGCAGAGGGGTGTGTTTTCTTACTTCTGTTTCTCAAACAGGAACTGTTTTTTATGTTAAGAGGGGTGGAAGTGTCCTAATATGTCTGCCATTTTCACTGAGTTGTGAAGGCTTGATCCAAAGCCCAGTGAATTCAAAGGGTTATTCCATTGGCTTGAACAGTCTTTGACTGAGGGTTCTGCAGTACTCCAGATCTGACAAGCCAGGAAAAAGTTCTTTTCGGACCAACTGGTAATACAATCAGGAACATTAAAGGGTTGTCAAATATGCAGTCTTGCAGATCACATTGGTGTTAAACCCATCTTCAGCTGGTCTGTTTGGTGAGGGTCACAGAAATGTTTAGTGATGTTTCAAGAGTGTCTTGATGTTACTTTCCTGCATCATAGCCATGATTTATTGCTAGAGACAATCTGCTGAGCCTTAATGTGGGCAATACTGAAGAGCTGTGGTGTGAAAAGGAGTAATGGTTTGGCTCCAGTTTGGGCAGCAAGGCTTTAAATGCCAACAGTGTATGGATGAAACAAAGCTGCTGACTGTTTGTTGTTCTATACAATTGCACTGTTGCAGCAGTTATCTAGTGCTTGAGTGAGATCAACCCATGGTGAAGGGCACGTGTCTGGTGAAGAGGCAAGCATAATGTGTCTGAGTGGACAGAAGTACTTGGAAACCCCTGTTGTGCAGTCTCCCTTGGCTGAAAGTGTATTCAGCTCCCAGTTTCTTAAGTTTCGGTATTTCATCTGAAAAAAATTGAATGTTTTTAATGACCCTGTCTTTTCCAGCAGAAATAGCTTTACTACAGTAATTAACGAGTAAAAAGGTAGGTACATACATAACGTCTTACCATGCATACTGAATGCCTTTTGTAGGGGGAGAGCCCAATGAAAAATAAATTAAAGTCGTGTCAGCCTGACAGAGTCCTTACTGTGGAGCATGCAGATGTTGGAATCTTCATAGCTGCTGTTCCCTCTGCCACCCTTTGTTTTAGCTAGCAACATCCCTTCAGAGAGAAGGGAGCAGTCAGCAGCCAGACTATTGGCATAATTGCATTCTGAGCATGCATTACAAAGGATTTGTGTGCCTCAAGCTGGTACTGGTGTGCTATTAGCATTTGTAACACCAGTTCTTAGCCTGTGGTCATTTTGGTAGTAATTCTCTGGTGTGTTAAATTGCTGTTCTCTTTTTGCTGAAGATAGCTGGTCTGCATAACTCCACTGGGAGAATGGATTGGAGGAGTGTTTTGCTCAGCTTTCAGTGCAAAGTATTTTGATTTTGTGTAGTCTGCATTTTGCATGTGGAAAAAATGTAGAGAGCCTTGGTTTCTTCTGCTTGCTGTTATCCTCCAATGGCATGGAAACCTGGGAAGCAAAAGCATAAAAAATGCCATAGTTGTCTCTCTTTATGAAGTCAGGTAACACTTGCTATGTGTAACATATATAGGAGAACTTAGATTAATTGTCAGATAGAAATTGTGCTGGTTGATTAGCTACTGTCATCAGAAGCTCTATCAGGTTGAGAATATATTAATGTACACCCTGAGAAAATTCTTTCTGTTGACTTACTGCTAAATTGTAGTAGCTCACCTTTTGCAAAGCTCATTTTCCTTGGCGACTGTCATGTTTCACCATCTGGGCGTTGAGCTGTACCTAGGCAGTTGAGTTTGCTGAGTTCACAGGGCAGTATTTTGTGGTGAATCATCTGCTTGGTGGTTCATTGTATCCTCCCATTTTATCCTTGATAGATTCCTCAAGTATGTGTTTTATATCTATGCTTTCCTCCATCAGGGAACATCTTTGGAACATCCAATATACTTTGGATGCTCATTTTGTGGTGAGCTAAATTAATATTTCTTAATTTTGAAAGCATGGTAGTGTATCTGTTAAATACAGATATGAAAATTAGCTCAGTATGTGTAACATTACCATGAAAGATGGTAAAAATACTGTAACTTGCAATGGATTTCCTTCTTACCATTCCACAGAAATAAGGTAATGTTCACAGCTTCATTCTTTTGAAATCTTTTTAATTGTTTTGCGTTCATTCAGCTGCTTGTGAATTTCCTGAAGTGCAAGTAAGATGGGAGTTAACTTATTGCCTGTCAAAATTGCACATGTGGATTTCTAACTTTTAATCAGGCTGGTTTGCTAGGTATCTTGGTTAAAGCCTGTTGCCTATGGAAACTCTTCTGTAGTTTCTGTGAGGATCTGTACAAACCTGAGGATTCTGCAGAGCCTCTACAACGGGCTCAGTTTTAGCTGAAGTCTTGAGATTCTGTTAAAGTTTCAGGGTGAGGGGTGAGCTTTGACAGAGCTGCCCTGTGGTCACTGGTACATGAACTGTGAATGTCCATTCTCTCTTTTCTATAGAAAGCCAAGGTAAAAAAAAACAAAAAACCAACGTTGTGTTGAAAGGATTTTCAGATATATTCTGTGCTTTGCTTTTGTTCCCTTTACCCTAGGGTTTTAAGTGTAATATGGGTGAGGATTTGGTTGCTGTGGCACCACGTGGAATGGAAGTGTTAGCTTCATCCTGTGAACCAGAAATCCAGAAAGATCAGTGCTCATCAGAAATGGCGTGTGGAGATAGTCCTGATGGGAGCTTCTTGTGTTCTAGAGATAGTTCAGGGACCTGGGACTTGGTGGTAAGGAATTTAGCACCTATATAATTAATACTTTAATTCCTTCATGGCTTTTGCAAATGTTTTAAATACCTCATCTTGCAAGCCACTGTTGCTTGAATGTTCTTTTAACACATGCTGGGTATGGTTAAGTGGAAACGCTAACTCAGAGGTGGCTGAAGTTGAAAGGGCTCTCTGGAGGTCATCTTATTCAATCCCTTTGCTCAAGCAAGGCCACCTAGAGCCAGTTGCCTGGAATCATGTCCATGTGGGATGTATTTTTTAATACATGTAATAGTATTTAATGCTTCAATTCTATAGATGAGTCATTTTTTTGACATCAGCACTTAATGTAGCCAGGAGGTGATTCAAGGAGCATGTGATTTCTCTTCCATGGACCTGTAAAGTCTTTGTATGTGTAAGAGAATAAAGACATTTCTGCTCTTGAAAAATTTTTAAATGACATTAATTAGCTGTTTGTTGATTTCTCATTAATTTGTAGCATTAGTGTATTACTGGCATTGTGCAAATTCCTCTGGGGAATGAGATGTTGTAAGAAACATACATAGATGAATTGAGAAAGCTGCTGACAAGGATGATCAGAAATACACACTGACCTCTCTAAGGGAAGCTGTTGGTCATTTCTGCATGGAGAGCATCAAAAGGTGGGGGATAAAACAGTTTCTAAAAGAATCTCAAGGGGCAGGGAGGGGGGGAGTAGGCATGCCTTAACTGCCCCTTCAAATACAACAAGTATTTGGCTTTGTCTGAAAGTAGCAGATAGATGGTCTAAAAGAGAAAAATCCTTCCCTATGAACTCAGGGATTGTTTGCTGCATGATGCTGGAATGCTTAAAATATGTCCCAAAATAAATAAAATTAAAAATTAGAAAAATCCAGTTAGTGTTAAAGATTATATGATATTTGGCTGACAAAGCTCTTGACCTGGAAGTCACTGGGATTGAGCAGAGTCTGCTGGGTAAGTATCATTATATGATTCCACTCAATGGCTCCTTGACTGCTGCTTTTCAGGGTGCTGAGTCAAAGTGAGTTTCATGTCGCTGTTGGGGACTGTATTTTGTTGCTCAGCCTTTGGCCAGGCTTTCTGTTCTCTTGCTTTCGTTCAAAAGCTGTAAAAGGTCCTCATGCATTTAATGTACATGGAGAATTATGGCAGTCTAGCATAGCTGTAGAAAGCTGACCTCTGTTTTCACCTTATATTTATGAAAATGCAAGGCTAATGGGGAAAATCTGAGTGGAGCATCTGGACCAGAGGTGTCCCAGAAGAGGCTGCTTTTACGTTTTTGTGTCTAGACAGTGGTGATACTTCAGCTGAGGAAAGAGTGCTCCTTGATACATTTAATGTACATACTACAAAATTTCAGTTCTGCTTTTAAGAAAATTGTTTTCTCAAAGACAGGTACAGTTACATCTCTTAGTACTCTTACAAAAGAGTTTATAGGAGAGAAAAAAAATAGTCGAAAAAAGGTAGTTCAATTATAGATATAAATATTGCTCTAGACATGGTTAGTTTAAGGAGAATTTCTCCTTTTAGGCAAGTGTACAGGATAAAAGTTAACTATAAACTGACTGATAAAGCTAATCTGTTGCTTACTGGAAGAAGCAAATCTGAAGACCTTTTCTGACTGTCAGCATCATTGCTGAGAAGATTGCAGCAGGTGAAGGGAGATCATATGCTGGGTTTTTGCAGAGTCTGTTTCCTTTCTACAGAAGATCTCCCACTGCTGCTGACCTGGGAATCATTCCCCAGAGGTACAGAAGTGCTGCAAAGCATCATTTAGACTCAGCTATTTAAGGCAGTGATGAAACATACTGTAGTAGGTGTCTATGAGTTCATTTAATTCACAGATTGCAGAAGTCCTTCTCTGAGGCATAGCTGTTTACTAAATTGCTAGAGCTATTCTGGGTTTGTAGGACTATTCTGAATGACTGGGCCATGCTAGGTAAATGGATGTGGGCCAAAGCTTACAGGCATGGAGGAGTTGCGTTAAATCTTAGAGTGCTGTATGTCTTTTCTTGTCTTTGTGAGACTTCAGTTCATGGAGATGGGGTAACTTTTCCCCCTTGGTTTTCTTGTTTTACCTCATATGGTAGTTCTGAGAGTAAATCAATCAGGAGCTAAGCTGTTAGGCTGTATAAATTCCTGTGCATAAGAAAATAGTCTTCTGCAGCAGTTTCATTCCTGAATGAAGCTTGTTTGAGGACTTTTCTGTTACTTATCCAGTTATTAGAATATGATGGAAGGAAATAAATTGTCCTGCTTTACATCTTAAATTGTGTTAAATTCTTTAATACAATTTTTAAATTTTAATTTTCAGTGGTTTTATATATTTAAAGTCTTAGCAATTTCTGTCATGCATAGTATTTCAGCTGATTGGTGGATTGATTACATACAAGAAATGCTCTTTCCTTGAAGTGTTTGTGATCTAAGTATAATGAATGTGACAAATATGTAGGGCTTTTTATGAATTTATCATGGCTGTTTAAAAAATTTGTACTTGATTAAAAACAGTTTAAGTGCTGAACTTCACCATGTTTGCATTATGTAGATCTTCATAGTAAGAAGAAATTTTCAGAAGTATGACTTGTTGCTATTTCTGTAAATGTGAATTGTCCTCTGCATGTGCATTTAGCTGTGCCTACTTGAACTTTAGGTTTTACATCATGACTTCAGGAAAGAATGAAAAAATACTTTGCCTCAATGGTCGGCTGAAAGCAATGAAAGGGACTAAGTCATAGAATGGGAAAAGAAAAGAGACACTGAAGTGGACTGCTTGCTTGTGATGCAAATAATTTGTTCTCAACCTGTGCCATAGTCATAGCTGTATGCCAACTGTGTGGTTTTGTGGAAACAAAAGTTAAATGTCTAAACTTAATTAATCTCTTGTGATTAGTCTGGTTGGACTTGATGATCTCCTTGTAGGTGAACAAAAACTTGATTCAAATGTTCTTATGTTAACCTCAAAACTATTTTCCAAGAATTTAGAGGAAGAGGAAAAAAAGTCATTGCCTCCTTTCACTGAGCATCCATACTACAAAAGCAAATATATCCCAGGAAGCAGATACTCTACACGGCACAATAAGGCGGCAGCCACACAGGAAAGGTTGGGCTCTTGGCACAGCCCCTGAGGGGAAATGCTTCCTTGAAAGGACCCATTGTTGCTGGATGTGGGTCTTCAGATTCCCAATTCTCCACCAGAAAACTTGCAGTTCTGTTGGTACTGGGATGGGGCATCTTTGCCATCTCCATTACCTGACCATAAAAGTCTTAGTTATTTAGTCAAATAGAAGTACTGAATAAAGTTCGTGCCCCATGGGGGGAGAGGAACATCTGTTTTGAAAAACATGAAAAGAAAGTCTTTTGAGGAACAGTTTCAGTGCTCAGCTATTGAAAACTCACGCTGGGTGTAATGGTGCCTCACTCAAGGTATTTGAAACAGTTTAAATTTCTCTTCCAAGACTAAATAAAACATTTCATTGTCCCTCTTGTCAGTCTGTGAATTCAAACCCAAATGTCTTGTATGTTCTTCCAAGAGAGGAAAGAAACAATAAGCATCTCAAATAAGTGTATCCTTTATTGGATTCTCTGATGGGTATAGACCTTCTTTCCCTCATGGCAGCCAGGTGGGAGATCCAGGAATCTAAAAAAGGAAACGAGGAAAGACACTTTCTGTGTGTCTGAGAGTGTGAGCAAGCTTTGGGCAATTTGGGCTTTTGCTGCTTGATTTATCAGTTGAAATTTTTCATTAGCGTAAAGAGGTGCTGCTTGAAGTAAGATAAATGAGGTGCTGGGAAGGTTAGGTGGTGAACTGCTTGGCTAGTTGTCCTTGATATGAATGACTGCTTTTCTAAATTCTCTACTAACATGTCTTCAACTTGTGCATGTGCTGTTCCGTTTATGGCTAATTTTTAAGTGGTCTGAAAACAGTAATCTGAAGAGCAGTTAGAAAGTAAGTTTGGAGTATAGTATTGGCTATAGTACTTTGTTATCATGATTGATTGTGACACTGAGTTTATTGTTAGATGTAGAATTAGAATTATCTTTCCTTAATGTAGCATGTATTCTCTTGTAAACATTGCAATTGCTATTGCAGTCTGCAAAAAGTATACTTTACAAAGAATACACTCTACAAATGTAAATACAATTTTGGTTTGGTGATTGTTGGATACAATGGTCTTCCTTAAGCCTAAACACAGAAACAAAAGCTTGTATTATAACAGAAAGCCCAAGATGGGAAGTGATAAAATAGGTATTGAGTGGAGGGCTTTGTTAAAATTTAGCTCGTGTACTTGTAAAATTTCCATGTATTCATTAAACTATTATGTCATTCTTATTGTTAGAGCTTGGTTAGTTGACTAAAGTGTTAAGCTTTGTTTGTAGTACAAATTAGAACCTTAACTTTCTTCAAAATGTAGCTGGACAATTTTTGATCTCCCATAGTTCTTTTAGCTTCTAGGTCTTTTCCATACATTTATTGTAGGTTACGTCAGTAAGTTCATCGTTGAGGGTTCAGCTGCAAACTATTGAAGATCCTTAAGTCACAATGACTCCCATTACCATAAGGTGCATTTCTCATGAAGGTGCCTCTCAAGGAGGGTATCTTCTTAAAGTTTGTAGTCTGGACTAGAAACTTGTAACAAATATTAAAATGTTAAAAAAAATTGTGAAAGTGTTACAAGTTAATTAATACACTTAAGTTCATCCCAGTGTATGTTGCAGTGAAATGCAGTAATCTTTGGTTTTTTTGGTCATAAAAGTGAGACATCCCTAGACTATTGGATACGTAGTTTTTCAGGTGTCAAGTGTTTCAGTTTGGAAGTGATTTTTGGTTGATGTGGTTTTTATATTTTGGGGGCAGGCCAAGACAGTATCTCCCATGTGGTGTCAGGCTTGGCAGGTGGCATGAGAAGTCCCTAGCATTGTGCTCAGATAGGTGATCCCTCTGGGTCCAGGGTGCTGTGAAATCCTGTCTGCCCAAAACTCATGGCTGTGGTTCTAGACACTAAGTGGAAGTGTCTGTACAGTGGAACACTGTAATAGTGGTACATGTCAGAGGTGTAGAAATGCTGAATGCAGCTACACCTGTGTTCAGAACCTCCCATGAAGTCTAAGAACCCACAAGAAGGGACTTTGGAGGCTGTTTGCTTTGAGAAACTAGAAAGACTGAATGATACCAGTGAGTGAGGAATGATGAATGATGACAAAAGGCTATTTGGATTCAAGATGGTATCATGTGGATTTTAGCAGGGCCTTCTTGCAGCCTTTAAAATCAACTTCGTGGTTTTATAATTGTGAGTCTGTTTAGGAATTGTTGTCTTTTCACTTCTGGGGGCTGCAGATTCTGCCAGTCTTTTCAAAAGTAGGCAGTGGAGAAACTTTAGAAAGCAGTGCACTAGCTCTATAGATGCAGAAACAGGATCTCATGTAAAGGAGGAGGACTGGAAAGTAAGCAAGGGTCTTGTGTCCAAGATGCTGTGAGCAGAAGTTTTGGTTTCAGCTCTTTAAAGCTTTGAAATATTCTGTTGAAGTTGGGGTTTTTTTCTGATTGATTTTTAAAGCATGCAGTGTGTTATGTGATGCAGTTTGAGAAGGATGTGGTCCTAAATATTTTTTATCTTTATTTTTTCCAATTGTTACATCATCTTAACCTTGTGTCCTTGTTCATTTATTTATTGGTGCAGCACATTTTAAATGAAGTCAGTGTGTTAGATTCAGCTTTTCAGGTATTGTGTGTGGAACTCATTGGCAGTTGGCATGGGCAGGAGCTGCAAGCTCAAGTAGTAATAGCTGATAAGACTTTTCCTTCTATTTTTATAACTCCATTGGATAGTGTACTTTTTCTACAGTATGGTCTCTTAAGCTACACCTAGAACTATTTTCTTCCAACTTGTTGCTGACAGTTCTGACGTATTCAATATTACACACACATTGAAAGTGATGCATTGAATACAACTTTGTGTGGTCAGTGCTGCCAAGTGTGTAGACCTTCCATTAGCAGGATGGCAAAGTAGATCCTGGTTCAAAAAAATTTTTTTTTCTTACCACCTTGCTGTGGTCCTAGGGAAAGAGTTCTTAAACTTTCTGGAATGATTTTTAAGCAGCATTTGTATTTTTTTTTTCTTACTGCTGGTAGATGGATAAGAGCTAGAGTAGCTGGATACTTTTTATATATGCATGTTCACATATTGTAACATTGACATTTCAAAGTATATTTCAATTTTCAGAGCAGCTTCTGGCGTTCAACCTGAGGTATGAGTGCAGAACTGTCTTCCAAAACCCCATCTCCTTGAATGTGCCAAATACTCCCCTGCAACACCTGATAGACAGCCCTTGTAGGCTGATGTGGGAAGCTGGCTTCCATGCACTTGCCTTCTGTCAATCTCTTTGTAAAATTACCTGCTGCCCTCTCCTGCTACTGGTCAGCTCTAGCTCAGGCTGTGTTTTCATCTTTCTGAAGAAACAATGGATTTTGAAACTGAAAGATGCATTAATAACCCTTCAGTCCTGTCATTGCTCTTCTGGTTGGAGTACTTCAGTTTTTAATTACCTGACTGCCAGTATGGTAGAAGTTGAGCTTTAATTGGTGTTTTGTATACGTAAAGCAGTTGCTTGCCTCCTGGAGGGCCATTGCATGATTGCCAAGGAGCTTTCCTGTAATGTGTGGAAAAAGTGGACTTGGTTTGGTAACTGGATTGTGTGGGAATGGCATGTTACTGGAATAAGCCCTGGTGGCAGACGTTGCCAAGGTCTGTTACTTTGCTAGTTTGCTAGCTTCTCATGATCAAGGGTTGGAAGTATGGCTCTAAAGTGTATAACTGTGTAATTTCTGAGTCAATGGAGTAATGTTTGGCTTTCTAGTTTGAAAATGAAAAAGAGATTTTCTGTGTTTCTGTGCAGCTGGTAAGGATACAGTTGAAGATGATGTCTGTCTGCTATGCAACAGGCACTATCTCCTGTTCAGAAAAGGTGTTTGTGATTTTTTTTTATTTTTTTTTTTTTTCATTCAGAAATCAGACTTATCATTACATCAGGCCATTTAGAAATGTAATTTTCTACTCCAAAGTTGTGTAGTGTCTTACAGGAGGATATATTTGTTGTAAATAAGTTCTTGAGAAGGACTTGAAAAGTCTTTCAGTCGCTCTTCAAGAGACTGTAATGGATACTTTTGGACCCAGAAGAGCCAGACTAATCACTTAGACACTAGATCAGATTTCAGGAATATGATTCATATTTGTTCTATATTGTGATCTTTTTTGGGACAGGCAAATTGTTTTGCTTTTTCTGGTCTTAATTCTCTTCCTATTGAAATTTGTGGTGGTTTATTTGATGACAGTGATTATGTAGGGATTTGTGGAAGATCAAGTAGTATTAATGTCTGTACATAGGTAGTTTTTAAATTTGGCCTCTTTGATGTATGTCTCTCACTTTTCCTGTCTGCTTTGCTAGATCTTTTCATTTGCCCTTTGCATTCTTACCAAAGCAGTGCTGGTCGATCCTTGTCTTGTGCAGAAAAGTAACTTAATTCAGCAGCACTCAGGCAGTGACCAAGTTACCTGTCTAGCTTTGTAGCACGTGACCTCTAAAGGTTGTCTAATTTCATGTGACTGCTTCATAACAACCTGTGATAAACTGTAAATTGCTGAGAGTGAAAAATGTGTGTACGTCTTAACTGCTGCCTGTGTCATCCATTAGCTCCTCGGTATGAGTGTTGTTGTCTTAGCTCAAAACAGCTGTAAATACAAGGAAGGGTTTGGTCAGCAGCATGTATGCTTTTAGCTGGGCAGATAATATCAGGACTCGTGTGTAGACCTGAAGCTGTCTGAGGCTCCTGGTGAGGCATTTGTGGTTTGAATAGGAGGAGCTGGACCGGGCAGCTGATGCTGGAAGCGCGGCCTCCGCCAGCCTGGCCACAGGCTTCCAATTGTTTGGCCACACTGGAGGGAAGAGAGGGGGGGGAAAAAAGGCATTCCAAGCAGTGCCAAATTTTCTTTGATATGTTAATCTTTTGATAACAGTTTGAAAAGCCCTTGGAGACTTTTTTTAGATTTTAGACAAAATAGTTCATTTGTCAGGACTTCCCTTGTAGATAGGGTCCCAGTTATTAAGAACTGCCTCGCTAACTCATGATAACAAAAGCAAGTGCAGAGGACAGCTGCTGGACTGCTTGTTGGTAAGAGAAATTCTTTGTTATCTCAAGACTTTTGTGAATATGTGAAAAGAAAACAGGGAATATTTAAGATACAAGTTTGTACATTTATGACGTATTTTAAGCAGATGGATGATGACAGAGCATAAGCATAAGAAACAACTTGGTAATTTTTTAATGCATATCCATAGATGGATCTTACTAAAGACTTGAGCTGTCAAAATTTTATTTTCATCTGAGAAATGTGATATTTAAATTAACGCATTGACTGCAGGAGTTCTCAAAAGTTTCTTCTTTTGGAGCTGTAGTCTTTCCAGACCTTGAAATTTTTCTCTTGAAATTATGAAACTTATGGTTAAGTTTGAGCGCTAGAAGAATAAACTGTTGGCAACAATGTGTATGTACTAAAGCAGAATTGTTTTTATGGACTTGAAGAAGAAAAGCGGGAAGAAGTCACTTGTTAATTATGCCGTCTATAGGAAGACTGAATACAGATAAGCTAGTAACCCTTCAGAAGGACTTGCAGACCTCATCAGGCATACTGATGGACCCTTACTGTAGTTCTTTAGCAACATTTTCTTAATAAATATGCCATGAGTTCACTTACACCTTTTACACTGATGATATGAATGTGTATTGCCAGTAAATATTTTGGTAGAACTGCTTGATATCCTTGTTGTTTAGTCAAGACAGATCAAAAATAGATACTAGTGTCATCATTCAGCAAACGTGCAATGTTTTCTTCACTGTAAGGGATGCATGTAGTTTAGGGTTGGTGCACTGCTGTAATGTCTCCAGTGATTTAATTTATGATTTTGTTTAGCTCCAGAACAATATTGACTGAAATCTGAAACTGAGGTGCTTTCCTACTCATAGCTGTGTACTCTTCAGGACAGAGGCAAATAGCAACTGCAGTTTAACTTAAATTAAATTATTAAAATCCTGTATTTATATTTAATTGAAATACAGGTGGTGGGTTTTTTGTTGTTGTTGTTGTTTTAGTTTTTTGTTTTTACAAAGTTGCCTATTTGCTCTTTGAGACTTTGATTTGGATAAGTGCTCTTATGGATTGAGACACTTTATCTGATCCTGTACCAGTTGTTAAATTCACACCTGTGTTCTAAGGTGTTGTAGGTTATTTTATTCTCTTTCATTCTCTCAGTGGCAAACAGCATTTCTTTTACAGACTTTTTTGATAGTTTCTGCTTTTCTGACTCTAGAAAATGTTAGCTATATAATAGGAGCTCAAGTAAAAAGAATGTAAGTGGAATGGCAGTAACTTTCACCATTTTTTTTTGTATTTGGCCCTTTTCTTTAGAAGGAATAAACAGTCCTTTTTGGTTCCTATTTTCAGTTAAAAGGTATAGGTGGTAAGAACTCCTAGCTATTCACTCCAGGGAACTTGTGCTGGAAAGAGACTGAGTGCCAGTCCTTGCATCAGAGGCATTTTATATGTGAATATTCCTGAGTCCACATTGCTTCTTGTGAGTGCATTTCAACCTTACTTAGTTGGAGTACAAGTAAAATGTTATACTACTCTGTAGCCTTAACAGTCCAAGTCTTATATTTAAATATTAAAACTTATATTAGACTTATTCAAGATTTATATTAAGTCTTGAAATGTCTCATTTCCCACTGTACTGTAGATGGAAGGAAATAAAGATCAAATGTCGGTTGCTTAAGTCTCTTCTGAATTGCTGAGATGCTGCAACTTATTTCTTTGGACACACCCAGCAGCCTGCAGTGCCTTCTAAAGAAGGGCATGTGGAGCCCATGGTGGTGGTGTTCAACCCCAGGTTTCAGCAGGGAAGTGGGAGACAAACCCAAAGCATTTGCTTATTTGAACTCTTGATGATGACCTTGGGCTGATGATGTCCCAAAAGGAATAACACTGGAGAAAGACTGCTGGTTTTCGTTGCTGAATAGTAATGATTTTCCTGACCCATCAACTAAGAAAAGATCTTTCCTAAGTTTAGAAATGCAAAATGTGAGTTTAATATGGAAAATTACATCCTTGGTATGAAATACCGAGGACGTGTGTGCTAGCTGAAGGTTGCTCAGTAAATGAGTCTGTGTAAAATAATGCAGATGGAGCTAATGGTGTAAGTCAAAAATAGCCTCCTAATAGTCCTCCTGTATTCCCTGTGTGATTCTAAGCAGCTGTTCAAAGAAGTCACTGAATCACAGGAATTACTGCTGGTGCTCTCAGTGCTGCTTCAGATCAATGACTTAACTCTCCTTCCTAGCTGTAGAAAAGCCCTAAATTAAAGCAACTGTGCTTCTCTCTCATGCTGCCAACATGTCCCTTTAGGTGCCTGTTCTGATGTGTCGGCCATGTGGAAATCTCAGTTGAGATTTATTGATCTTGAAGCTGTTTGCATTTATTTTGCCACCTAGTGCTTTCCTGTATGAAGTACTGCTGCTACTGGACGTGTTCATCGGAGTTGGAGTTTTGCCTGCTGGCACTGTGTGATGTTGCAGTACACTATAGCAGGGAAATGCATGTTTGTTTAAGAGAAGACTAGTTCAAGTGTGATAAATCTAGTAATTCTTTCATGGACTGGTGAACTCTACTAGAAGTATAGCTCTGTAAATACACAGATTTATTTTCCTGACTGCATGACTTCTTGATTGAAAATGTGATTTGTATGGTGTACATAACATTGTTTGAAGTTACTAATTCAAAAACTGTTCTCGAGTGCTTTCTTAGCAGTCCTATATAGGTTAAGGACAGACTTTAAACAACTTTCTTAGATATATCTTTCCCAGGATAAAAAGCTATTTTGTTAAGAGAAGTGGCAATTTAAACAACAATGTGGTTTAGAACTTGCATGACTTGGGTAACAGTTAAAGAATTATCAGTGGTGCCCATCTTCTGGCTTAATTTCCAAATTAATCTGCAGTAAAAAAGGTATTTGTAGTTCAGTATTGGATAGTAACAGAAAATCTTCAGTTTAACAGTGCAAGGAGGGTATGAGCTGGTGTTTCTATTAAAGCAGAAAGCTGTTATCAAATTAGCTTCCTTCCATACAGAACAAAATACAAACTGGTCCAAGCACTCAGTGTATGAAGTGATGAGCTGCTTTTCACCTGTGACAGCTCTGTGTTCTGATGCAGTTCTTTGCTTCAAGGGTGTTTCTTTCACTCAGACCTTATCCCAGCAGTGCGTGTAGATTTGTGAGGAGACCCAGCTTTGGGCAGCAGCACAAACCTTTTCTCGGGTTCCTGCTTCACTGTTGGCTTAATTGGAAAGGAGGTGGTACCTTGCAGAAACCATGCAAGGATGAGATGGAGTTGATAAACTTCAGGAATTCAGGGGAAGGACCTTTGGAGGTTGCATTGCTGCTGAGTGTAAGTGCACGGATCCAGGGGGCTGGCTTTGAGAGGATCTGTATTGGAGTCTGATTATTTGATATGTGAAATACTGGGGACTGGGAGACAGCAAAGAACTTGGTAATGGCTGCACTTTTTCCATAAAGTTTCCTGATACTAAATATTTTGAATAGTGGTATCTTTGTCTTCAGTGGACAGCTGAGATGAATTAGGTGGGTGGCTTTCACCTTGCTTTTTTTGTAACAGCCTTTTGTCTCTTACATTATTTACTTGTTCTATGACAGTGAATCCTCAATACTGGAGGACTACCTATATGCTGTGGTAGTAAGTGCTGTCTGCAGAGAGATTTATGTATGTGCAGTAAATAAAGACAAAGGCTTTACAGTGTCAGTGCAGAGAGTGATAGTTATTTCATGTCTCATGTCATGGCAGATAAACTCTGGCTATTTGGTAGTTTTAACTATGGGTGGTCCTATGGAAATACAGGATGGGTGCATGAATTATAAATTGTCATCATTAACATGTACAGGAGAGATTGGATGCAGTTTCAATTTTTAAAACAGGTTTTTTTACTTGGTATCTTTTGATTTGGTTTGTTTATATGATCTGTAACTTCTGATGAGCTTCATAGTACAGAGCAGCCTTTTGTGTGTAGTTCTTCTGTATTGGAATAGAGATCTGTGTGTGCAATGTTCAGCTCCTAGACAGCTTCTTTTTTTTCATCCCTTTCTCTGTTTATGAAACTTGTGATCATAATCTATCCTCACAGTGCACTTCAAGATTTTGCAGCTATGAGAGATAAAAGAAACAAGGCCATTGGTACAAACTGAATGGTAAAAGAAAGAAGGGAAAAGAATGACTTGGAAATGCTAAACTGGAGTCTAAAATTTTTTAGCCTGTACTTACTTTTTTTTTCTCAAATTTTTTCCTTGGGTTGTTCCTGCTGGAAACCAGTAGTAGTGCAAATTTAAGATCTATATTAGTATATTGCCAGTGTGTTTTATGTGTATCCACTGAGAGAAAGGAACTCAAAATTAATACTTGATGTATAAAATCAGTAATATTAATCCAATGTTTAATTCTTTTGTTGCTAAAGGTCTTCCATATCTCAAGTTGAGAAGTTTCATATCATACTAAACATGGAGAAAGAAGAAAAGAAATTTGTCAATAAAGCAGAGGAAGATGAGATGGTAAATAACTGTTATTCTGTTTTTAGACATTGAAAGAAATACATTTCATGGTTTTCTCTCTAAGTGGGGCATATTACATAGTAAGTGTGCTGTCTCCATTTAAATCAGTTTAGCAATTTCATAAGGTTATCCTTGATAATATTTTTTTTTGTATTAAGAAATCTAGTCTTGGGATAGGGACTGCTTTTGTTGAAAGCCTTTGCAAAGGTTCTGGACTGGCTACAATGGAGATCAGCAATCCAATAGATAAAAGACTTGGGTACATAATGGCTTTTAAGTGGAAAATGAAAGCAAAATGGCGTGTTAGTTTTATTTTTTGCGTATATTTTGTGTTGTTTTTTTCCCCAAAACTTGCAGCTTTTTTTCTTGTAATTTAAAATAGGTTAATGCTTTATAATCTGACTGTATTAAGCATCTTCTTCCATATTCATACTTACGTAGATAGGACCCAGTTTTGTGGGTGTTCCATAGCACACAAATGTAGCTTCCTACAAGAGCTATGGTACCTTTTATTGTTTGCTCTGGAAGATGCAGCAGTTAGCTTTGGCAGGAAAATAGTGGCAGTTGGTCTTTATATTGCTAGCTCATTCTAGAAATATATGGAGTGTATACAGATTTTTGTTTTTAAAAAATGGTAAATTCCTTGTTTCTTCTTTGTGCAGGCTGCTAGGAAAAGCTGCTCTTCACTAGACCAGCTTTGATATGGAGTGTAGGCAAAAGAATGGAATGAAAATGAAGTGCTTAGGGTCTCATCACAGAAGTTATTCTTTGGAGGAAATAATTTTGTTTTGCTCCAAAAGAATCATTCACCTCTCCCACTGTCTTTCACCCACCATTTGATTACCTTTTTGTTGTAAGGTGTGAGTTACCAGTGTGACAAAATACTGGCTTCAGAATTTTGAGGGTAACAGAGAATGGGTTTTATCTCTTGATTTTTTTAATTTTGTCAACTGAGAAGGTTGCAAAACAAACCTGTTGAAAAGCCTTTTCTTAGGAAAGCAGTTTAAACATTTTCTAGTATGTTCAATGAAAACTTTAAAAAAAACCTTTTCAAAAAGTTGGTGTCAGTATGAACAATGAGGGTGGGACTCAATGGGAAACTTCATTGCCCTTTTGCAGCAGGAAATATAATCTAATGATGTAATGTGAAACTCAGGAATGTAGCACAGCCACTGAATTATTTTCTGTTCCTGGCTGTCATCAGTTTAAGTTGGTACTTGCCTTTGACCAAGGCACACTTAATACTTTGTGGGTTTTTTAATGGGAGAAGAGAATTTTTTCCAGCTGGTGCAAGTTACAGAACCTCTGACAGTGCAGCTTGCAGTTTCTAATGTTTCACAGTAGCATTTTTTGTTAAATTGCAAACAAAATAAGCCAGTTTCTCTACTAAAAAGTAGGGTTTGACAAATATTTACAAGATTGTTTAGAAAGCATGAAATTCTGCTAGCACCAGTGATTCAAAGCTATGTATGCTAAGAAATCAAATTGTAACGTGATAAAATCAGCATTTGTCAAAACCATGCTTTTGCTCTTGAATGTGTAGCTGACTTGTGCTGGGTCCTGGTTAAAAATTTGGTTGTTCTCTGAGTTAAGAGGGGCTGTATTGCAGCCTCAGTCCTTAAGGAGCAATACAGAGAAGAGACAGATCTTGCAATTAAATGTTTTAAACAGTGTGGATGTTCTGCCTTTGACAGGGTTTTACTGATGTTTATATTTTTGACCAACCACATGTTTCTTTTTGTTGCCACTCCATCATGTATTTAGTCTTTTAAATCTTTCCTTCCTCCAGAAAAGAAAAAGGAGAAAATTACTTGGAAATTTGATTCACTTTGAATGCTGCACTTTATGAAAATTTAATATTTGCTTCCTGAGCCAGAGTAATTAAAACAGTCATTGTTTGTTATTTGTTTCTCTGTTTCCATGCAGGAGATCTATGGCTATGATCTGTGTCGCTGGAAGTTGGTGCTAGTTACAGTAGCAGTGATCTGTTCTGGTGGCTTTCTTCTCCTCCTCCTCTACTGGATGCCTCAGTGGCGTGTGAAAGCAACATGCAAAAGGACTACACTTAAAGACTGTGAAGTGGTTCTGCTGAGAACAACTGTAAGTCTGTAGGAGGGTGGCCTTCTTCCAGTTTGCAGTTGTTTGACATCCTTCTTGCTGCTTACTAAAATACACACATCCTTGCCTGCAGCAGACAGGGTTTTGTTTCATAGCACTGCAGAACTGTGCCTCTTGGTTCTGTGTGTAACTTTGCTGCCCATATGAGAATACTGACAACTGCTAGCAGGGCATAGCAAAAGCAAAGCCTTTTGCTTTTGGATTTTAATAATTAATTACATTGAAGCTGTTGTCATAAAAAATTACAGAACAGATGTTCCTATAACCTGATAACATGGTTTTCAGGTTTTCCCTCCCTTTTTCGACAAAGATATATTTGTTGAAATAAGATTTATCTGTGGACCCAAGTGTGGTTTGTTTTCAGGTGATTTTCTTCCTTCAATTTCTGTGTACAGTCCCTGGTTATGATCCATGTGTTAAGTCCTCAGTTATTCTAAATTGCAGGGTGGGTATGTATGGGCTCTGCTGATTTGTCATCAGTTGTTGACACATTCAGTGGCAGCCGTCGTGGTAAAATGCTGTTTAAATGCAGTTTCAACAATTAATTTTCTCCCCTCTTGTGCAGGATGAATTCAAGATATGGTTTTGTGCAAAGGTTCGCATTATGCCTTCTGTGGGAGCCAGACCTTTACAGAATCCTAACCCTATTGTACACAAGGTTTCAAACGGCCATGCTGTTCATTTCTGTGAATCTGCTGCAGAAGAGAATAAAAATGATTTGAAAAACTATTTGCCTGTAAGTAAACCTGTAATACTACGCTTGGTAATTTCCAAGTATCTCAAGTAGTATCTAGAGCACATGCACACAGTACAGTGCATGTGAGCTACTGTTTTTGTCTAAAAGGTTTTGGGTGAAGCACAAATCTTTTTCTCACTAATCTGCTATTGGAAATTATGTAATGCTTGTAGATTCTTTCGAAAGGAAACTATTAATTTTTCTGAGAAGTTTTTCTGAATTCCTTGTCTACCACTGTTCAGAATAAAGTCAGTCAGAAAAGAAGTGTTAAGTGGTGCTGGTTTAATCTCTGTGTCTTTTTCCCTTGCAGATTCGTTATTTCACCCATCACAGCGTGAAGTATTTCTGGAATGATTCAGTTCAAAGTTTTGATGTTGTAAGGTAAGAAAACTTTTGCAGTGTGCTTCAAACTGCATTTAAAAAAAAATACGATAGTTTGCCTAAAAACATGGTGAAAATTGGTATCATATTCTGACCAGCTGTTTTAGCTCACTAAGACTTTGAACCATAGTGAGGACAGGGAATTTTTAACTTGGTGTGACTTTGGAGGAAAGGTGTCTGTTAAATCTACCTTTATTAAGTATCATTTGTCTAGGGTGACAGGCTGTGTGCTGCTCCAGGATTTTTGCCTGTTCTTGGAGTGTTATTTGAGAATCAGGGCACCTGTTTATGGACAGTTGTTCTCCTTCTATAAACTTTACAACTTTCCTTCTGATGGAATAATTTTTATTTCTTGCATTGCTTCTGAGCTAGACCCAGAGGGAGTATATAGGAAGAGGAGAATTCACCAAATAACTTGTTGCTCACTTGTGTTTAACTCTGTGCTGCTACATTTTATGCGACTTGACCAGAATTTGATCCCTTTTTTGTTACAAAAAGCTGGTCTTTTGCATTGAGAGAAAACATCTTTTAGCAGGCAGTACTTAGCTGTGCTCACTGGATGTGATGTGCAGAGGCACTGTTGTAGTGTTAGGCTTGAAGAAGAAAGTTCTTTTTGCTGCTACTCATAAAGCCTTTTGGTAGTGCTAACAAGTTAGTTGAACACAGGCTTCTCCGTTTTTGACAACTGCTTGTTAAATTAGGAAGTTCAGATCAGAAATATAGCCTCTTTATAAGTTATGTCACTGTTCACTGCATAGAACCATCATGTGGAGAAGTCCAAGCAGCACATACAGAAAAAATTAATGACCAGTGACTGAGTGAAAGAAAAACAGCCAAGATTTCTATAACAAGAAATGTTCTCTGCAAATGTTTCTTCTGTTTCCCAGATGTGTGTGCATGGAAAGGTATCAGCAATAACAACAATTAAAAATATCATAACACAAGCAGTTACAAAACTGAGATCTCCTCTGAGAAGCTGAAAATATCTCAATTCATGTGTAAATAATGAAAAGCTTTGTACGCATTTTTTATGTTAAGCCAGTGGTGCAGGTAGTGGTGCTTGTCATTTTGCATTACAAGGCCCTGGTTTCATGCCTATAGTGTTGCTAATTTAAACTGTTAAAGGGAGTATTTCCCACAGATGAGATTAAAAAAAAACCCCAAACCCTTAAATTAAAACTATACTTCTCTGCTAAGAACAGATAGAGGCAAAAATCATGACTCCATGTGTTTAGGAAAAAATATCGTTTCTTAGCATTAAAGCAGTGACTTGAAACTTGGCATTTGTTGGCTGTTTGATTGTGCCTTTTGATGTTCTTGTGATAACTCAGCCAATTTATAAGCCCTGGAAAAATCTCAGATATGCCTGTGAAGTTAAGTGACCATTTATTCAATCACATTCTTGTGAATATGCCAAAATTTCATTTGTTTGATGTATTAGCAATGACTGAGCCTGACCACTTGTTTAGTCAGGTACTGTAACTGACTTATTTAGCAATTGGATATTGAAGAGGAGAAACAGCTGGATCTGAGAAATAACTGATACAGGCAAGGTACTAAATCACTTCTGTGCAAGGTCAAATAAGAATGAGGGTTTGCTACAACTTTACTTCAAGGTAAATTAAGTATTATCATGTAGTGAAGTACTAGACACCACCTGTGAAATGATAGCTGAACTTACGAATGAGAAATATTCTGAAAGTCAGTCTGAAACATCTGTCCTTCTTTAAGATACTTTTTCTTAATCTGCTCTTCAGTTCATGTAAAAATCGACAGTTACCATTACCCAATAGCATGGCATACAGTCAAACTGATATTTGTAAGGAAACGAGGTGTGAGACTGAGCAATCAGTAGTAAAGTCCATAGGGAAAGGACCACAGTTGTAGTGGTGACATAAGCACAATCCTATGGTGTGATGGGAGAGCCACTGTGCAGTTATCCAAGTATCCAAAGACTGAACTCTTTGATCGTGTAATTAAAGACTTAACACAATACAGAGGGGAAGCAAATTAAGATGTCATGGGCAAGTTCAGTTATGAGAGCCTGAGTTTCATATCATTGTTCTTTTTATAATAATGGAATATAAAGATCACTGTTTTAAACACAGGAAATGCAAGTGTAATTATTCTTAAACTAAATCAGACTTGGTCACATAGCCAAAAAGGATGCAACTTTGACCTTGAGTGTCTGTTTTGTTTTAGCTGGTGTCAACAGAGTCTCTTGAGTGATTTGATGAGTAATTTATGTAGTTAAATGTTTACACACAAGGACTTTTTGTGTTTTTTTTTTTTAAATGCTCTGGGAATTCATACTATAACAGACCTGTAAAAAGCAGATAATAAACATCCTGCTAGAAACTTTTCTTTCCATGAACATTTCACACATGGGCATGCATATTTGCATATAAAGCACAGTTTTAGGAACCCTTTCTAAACCCACTATTGGATTCCTTTTTGTGCAGGAAAAGACAAATTGTGGGATAGAATGAGAGGAAAGGTACAATTATTAAGAGAGAATCTTAAAATTGTTACTGTAAGTGCATAATAACAGGTTTGTTTTCACTGGGGCAACTCTTGATCCTTTTTAGTAGGTAACCTCCTAGATAGCAGATATAAAAAAGGCTTGCATTGAATAGTGCTGGTTTTCTCATGTCATCTGTGAAAGTCTTTTGGAAGGTAATGTTTTCCTGTGCATCCAAAGTATGTTTCCTAAAAAATACCTGGATATAAGAGGATATAATATGTTTGATTTACTGAATTTGGTAGCTGAAATGGTCCCATAGCTGTAAACATAATGATCTTTCAGGTGTGCTTGCTTATCTTCAGATCTAAAATAAAGCATTTGTGTCCATAGTGTGTAGAAAAGTCCTGTGAAGATGAGTCTTGCAGTGATAAGGAAGTATTTAAAATGTAGTCTGTACTTTAGTGTCATGAATGAAATTTTGATAGCAATATGCTGCAAAATAGCTTCAGTATAGATTTATTTGAGAAATTGATTAATAGTTGTTTCTAAGATGCTTCAATTTACTAGAAGATAATTTGACAAAATATTAACCCGTATTGATTTCATATAATCTTTATAAAACTTGCTCACTTTTTCTTTTCAGACGCCTTTGAATACTAGTCATGCTAGTGTTTTACACCATTTTTTAAAGTGTGCTTCCATTTTGATTGAACTAGATATGACTGTCCTACAGAGTTAGAGGTGACAACAAGAAGGCTGCTTTTAACTTCTCATTTGTATCTGCAGATGTGACTGCAACAGCTAGAAAAACATTAATTCATAGACTGTTCTTTAATAATATATTGTAACTCTTGGCAAAGCCCTGTTTTTTTTTTTAGTAACTGAATCTTAATTTTAAATGTCAAGTTTGTTAAATAACTCAATGACTTTTTCCTTTACTTAGAGGTCTAGATGAATCTACATTCTGTTCTTCAATTCATAATGAACACAGCACAGGACTGACAAAGGGAATGCATGACTACAGGTAATGTTCAGTATTTGAGCAAAGAAATGTTTAGAATTAGTTTTGTTCCATTACCTATGTTTAAAGGGTTAACAAAATTAGAAAACAATGGAGTGATTAGTGTTTACAGACAGGCTTTTAGCTTCCTTACAGGAAGGCTGTTAGATGTATGCAGTTTGTGGTTTTTTTACCTGTGTTGAATAGAAGCTAGGTTGTGATACCATATTGAGTTACTTTTCTCAAACTGCACTGACGATGAAAATGGGAACTATTGCTTAAACTAATTCAGAATATTTTTCTGGAATTGTATTTAGTACTCAACATTTTGAAATAAAATGAGTGTATAAAAAGAATAGCAAGCACTTACATTTTCAACCACATCAGCAGGTATACAGTGAAACTTGGCAGTTGATGTGATATTTATGTCACATAACAGTGACATGGATGTTTCCCTAATATACTGTCATTGCTGAAGGAGTGTATGGGTTTGGAGGCAAATAGACTGAGTGTCAGTAGAAAATTCCATCAACAGTTCCTTCACTGGAAAGATGCTCATTTTTCTCAAGCTGCAGATTGCTGAAGCCTTGAAGGGAATGTTGAGGGAGCTCCCTTGACTGCTGCTCATTTTCTTTCCCATCCTTCATAGTGGTTATTGTGAGAGGAGGGGATAGTGTGCTAGATGGTAAATAAGTAATGTTGGAAGTGCAAACCTGGCCTAAACTGTAACTCATTTGTTACTTTAGGAAGATCAGACAGAAACTTCCAAGGTCTCTGGACTTTTGAATTTAATTTTAAAAGCTTACTTAGTATCACAGGTGTGTCCTGTAGCTATCACAGGTCTGTGTCTGGTTGATTTGGAATAAATGTATTCCATACTTTTAATTCTGGTTGACAAGAAGTATACTAATATTTTAATACTAAAAATACTGTTTTTTAAAAATATGCTGTTCTAGGCAAATGGTATAAATATGGCAGGCACAGCTGAAGTGCATAGGTAGAGAAGAACTTAGTCAATAAACACCCTTTAAACTGTAAATTTAATGGCACATAGTTCAGGGTTTTCTTATTTCTCAATGTGAAACAGCAAGCCAGAATATATATTGTGAAAATATAGATGTGTACTTAATTATTTGTGTTCTAATTTGTTGGTACCTAGGCAAACTACAATACTTTGGGTTCTGTTGCATTCCGAATGTTTGGGGGTTTTTTGGTTTGGGTTTTTTGTTGTCGTTGAGTTTTTTGTTTGTTTTGTTGTTGTTGGGTTGTTGTTTTTTTTTTTTTTTGCAAATGAGTCTATCTTAGAGTTTAAAATCTGGAAGCACCTGCTTACTCATAATTTCATTTTCTTTCAATTTGTGTCTTCCTATGATAAAAGCCTTCACCCTTAAGAACATCCCTTAAGGGCTTCTTCATACCAAAGTCATTTAACCAGCTCAGATCCCATCACAGGGCAATTATTTGCTCCCCCTTTCATGATTTGCTTCTTTTCATGCTAAGAATAACACTAAGTACAGAACCATGAAAATAGTGTCTTACTGCAGGGTAAGAGTTATTACTTGTTTAAGTTAAAGAGGACCTCATGTTGGCTTTTAGAATATTATGTACAATAACATTGGTCTTACAGTTTACAGGAAAATCTTATTATCAAAATCAAATAACCTATGTTACAGTTTAAATTGACATATAAAATAAGGTTATATATAACCCTTATATTGGAATATCCTATTCGATAAATGTTTTCTGAAAAATGCCTTTTGAAAAAATATGATAAATAAAAGGGGCCATAGATAAGTACTATTTTATACTTTCTCATATTAATGAAATTACTTTCAGGTTAATAAGATTTCTAATGAAAATTTAACTGTCTTTTGATACTTCTCTTAATGCAGAAAAGCATTCTATGGAGTAAATGAAATTGCTGTGAAAGTGCCTTCCATTTTTAAGCTTCTGATTAAGGAGGTAAGAGAAATTAAAAATTAAATGTTTAAAACATGTATATCTTTTGAAGTTACTTTAAGTACAATGAATTTTGGACAGTTCTTCAAAGAATAACGTAAACCAGAAACCTTTCCTCAAAGCCCAGCACTGTAAAGCAAAATCGTATGGATTATTTTTGAGCAGTCCATACTTAAGAGGCCTTAGCTCTTCAGAGTTTGTAACCTGGTGCCTTAGCAAGGACGTCAGAAAACGTATCAGAATTCCTTGAGAGAGTATGCATCTTACTTTTAGTTGCTGTTTTCAAACGTAAAATGACTGATAGTGCTCTCTGTTATATCAGCCCGAATCAAATGTGATTTTACATATACTGGATGCTGGATTTGTTCCATTTTCTTGATGGATTCTAAATCCAGGTGGATTTGAATAATTGACTTGTTATCCCTGTGCTATAATAATGCATGATAGAAACTTCTGAATAAGGAAACTCTCCACCCTGAACTAACAGAGTAAGAACTTGAGGTGTCCCTGGATTTGTTAATAAGAAATGGATAATATTTAAATCAATTTAAGATTTGTAATAAAGATGCATCAAGTGTTCCTGTCATTTTGCTGTGAGGTGTAGGGGAAAATGCACAAAGTCTTAAATGTATTTATTCCCAGATTATTTTAATGAAACCTGTGCTTTTGAGGGATTGAGGACGTAGAGAAAAGGAGAGAGCAGTTTAGTAAAACAGATGAATAATACATGAGGAAGTGAAAAGTTTGTCTCCTCCATGGAGGAGGAGGATGATTCTGGCTTTCTGCTGACAGAATGCACATGACCTTTCCATGTAACTTGAATGTTCTGTTCCTCTTCTAGGTTCTCAACCCTTTTTACATTTTTCAGTTGTTCAGTGTGATATTGTGGATCACTGATGAATATCACTACTATGCATTAGCAATTGTGATCATGTCTGTAATATCCATTGTTAGCTCACTCTACACCATTAGGAAGGTAAGTTCAGAGAGAACAGATGCATCTTTGCAGCTTTTTATTTCTTGGTTTATTTTGATGTGAAATTGCCTACAAATCTTCAAGATGTTTTTCGGTGATGTACAGGCCAAATCTTACTCTTGATTTAGCAGGTTGAACTCAGATAACAGAAACACTATCTCACTTAACTAAAACCCAAACACAAGTTTATGTACCAACTTGTATTCACAGTAATGATTGCATCCAGTGTTGCTTCCTTCTGTTTGAAAAGTCCAGCAGAACTAAGCACCAACCAAATGTGTGGATTGTTAAATTGGTGATGCATTTTTCTCTGTACACCTAGCTGTAGCTGATGGACAGTCTTGGACTACCTTAGATATAGCTCATTATCCTTAAATTTCAATCTCTGAATTCAGACAAAAGACGTACATTACTGCCAATTTCCATATTGACATTTTTATACCATTCTGCATGGCAGTGTATATTTGCTTCCAGAATGCTGCTAAAATTAAGCATCCTTATATGCTGATGGACTCAAACTGCCTGTAAGTTTCCTTACCTCTCTTCAGGAGAATGTTTTGAGTAACACTTTGTTGTGAAAGAATGTTAGTAAATAATCTAACATCTACTTGCAGAGAGAGTGTACTTTTAGTAAAATACAAGCTTTGCTTTTAAATAATGAACTGTTTTCTCCCATTTACAGCAATATGTTATGTTACATGACATGGTAGCAGCTCACAGCATTGTCAGGGTTTCTGTCTGCAGAGGAGGAGACCAAGGTAAATTTCACAGATGGTTTGAAAGGTTGAGCTTACATGGTTCATTGAATATAAAGTTATGCATCTCTGCTTTCTTTGATCAGCCTGAAATGCTTGTATTTCTTAGCAAAATGACATGGGAAAATGTGAAGTTGCAAAGTGGAGTTGAGATAGGATAGTCTGTTTAGGATTATTCTTCTAGATGGTATTTTTTATTATCAGATTAGTTCTAGATTAGGTGCCTGCCCTATTCCTGTTTCTCTTTCTCTGCTGCTGCACATGTGTAACTGTCATTTTGGTTTCTTTCTTGGCTTAAAGATGTGTATGCACTGAGTTTCCATTACAATTTATTAACCAGCAGGGACTGCAGATTGATTTGTGGACTTTTGCTTATTTGGACACAAACAGTAGTTAGAATAGTTAGGTTGTGGTTTGTGGTAGTGTTTTGAACACGTACATTTGTGTTGGACTGATGTCTTTATACTAAAGCTGTACTTCAGCTAATTGTTAATATCTTTTGTACAAGCTTAATTCTTTTAATTTGTTATGATGAACTATTTCCATGTTCTCTAGAGTTCACTCTGTAATGGAATTTGGTTTATCTGTGACTTTTTCTGTACCTTTAAAAAAAATTTTCATAGTGTGATTAATAAAATGGAGCATAATCATAATTGTTACCACCTGTATCTTAGCTGTGACAATTTTTATCAGGTTTTGTAGATGGTGGCTATTTTCAGGTAAACTTGTTTGTCTTTTGACACTCAGAAATAGAAGAAATCCTTTCCACTGACCTCGTGCCTGGAGATATCATGTTGATTCCATCTAATGGGACAATTATGCCCTGTGATGCAGTACTTCTTAGTGGCACTTGCATTGTAAATGAAAGTATGTTAACAGGTAAAGTGAACTTGGTACAGTTTTTCTGTGGGTAAATGTATTAGTTTATACTTGTGTGGTTGCTGAACCTGCACTATGCTCTAGCAGAAGTGAATGTGTTAGTTTTGCTTGAAATGTGATTGTTCTTGTATTGACACGTACTCCCAAATACTAAAATACTGAGGTGCTGCTCACCTGCAACAGCTACCTGGTACTGCTTGGCAACTCCAAAAATGAGCAGTAGCTTCTGGTTGAAAAGCTTTCTCCTTGACACTTGTCTTTCCTAGTGCAGATTGAGTTCTGCAGTGTGTTTTACTCAGAATACTTTTGCCAAACTTTTTAATTGCTTCCAGGAATTAAGGTAACGAGTAGAAAGTTTTGCTGTATTTACAAACAGCAATTATTATCTCAAGTGGTGCCTGAACACTCTGAAATCAGGGATCTGAAGGACAGCTTCAAATATGTAAGCTTCAATGAATAGGATGGACTTTTTGTTATTGCTAGGATAGTCTGTTTAAACTGGCAGTGTTCAGGAAATCATATTTTGGAGATCGTGTTTTACTGTGTTCAGTTCTTTGAATATATTTAAGTCTCTTGCTGCTGCTAGCAACTGATAAGAATTAAATGCAGCCCTAACTCGAGTGTACTTAGTTCCAAAGGAGCTGAGAGTAATTTTCTTCAGCTTCTAGCTTTTCTGGTGAGCTGAGGCCACTAGGCAAGAGACTACGTAATAACGTGCAGAAAGGAAGATGGCTTCTTCCCTAATTCTGCTTCTGTATTGATGAAGTGAGAATATATTGTTCTATTTGAAGTTGTTAAGGAAAAAAAATCTGTGCATTTTTTCTTGCTTAGAGATTCTTTTATCTGTTTAAGGTGAAAGTGTTCCTGTCACCAAGATTAATCTACCAAATCCTTCAGAATATCCGAAAGCAATGGGAGATGAAATATACAGTCCAGAAGTGCACAGGCGACATACTTTGTTCTGTGGAACCAATGTCATTCAAACACGTTTTTATACTGGAGAACTGGTCAAAGCTCTTGTAGTGAGAACAGGTATCAGTTGTAAAATTTATAATTTATCAGGTGTAAATGTGCTGCTTGCTTTTGTAGGTGTTTGTCAACTGAGACTTTGGAATATTTTGCTGAATGTTGCTAGGCTTGGGTAAATGAGTATACCACAAATAATTTAAAAATGTCTTATAACAGTAATAGAACTTGGTAGTGGCCTGGGGAGTGTTATTTGGCACACAAGAAAGTGAATCAGTCTTTAGCATCAATTTGAAACTTACCTGAATGCATTTTCAGGTCCTTAAGGTGTTCATTCAGATTTTATGTATGGGCAAGTACATTTTTCCTGCTGTGACTATATATATAGAGAGGAGCAAAAGGATAAAAAATTTAGTCCTTAAAAGAATTCAATGAGAGCAGAATTCCATATGGTTGTGTTCTGCAAAACATGCAGTCTTATTCTTTTCATAAATGAGGATATAAGATAGATCTACTGGGACTGTACTTGCAGTACTGTTCATATCTTAAGTCTAGTTAAGAAGTGTTAGATGTTACAGCTGAAATAGATGCAAAATACAGATGAACCAAATGTATTCCTTGTGGGATTTTTGGTCCAGAAACTCAGTTAATGGGTATGTTAGTGTGTAGATCATTGTGGCTTCTGTTGTAGTTGTAATGAATCCAAAACTGATAATGTGTTTTAGAGAAGTGTTCACTGAAGTGTTCACTCTTTATGTTCCCTAACTGCCACATAAGGCTTTCACTTTGTTTTGCTCTGGTTTGTTCTAGCCTGTGTGGTTACAGAACCGTCTGCAAAACCATAAAAAACCCCACATGTACTTCTGATATTTACTTTTTTTGATTGGTGTGTAAAATTATAAAGCATTCATAACTAAATACTCAAGTACATTCTGACAGCCTCAACTTCTTTGAACAGGCTCATGATCTGTACTATGCAGCAGCAAATTCAAAGCCTGGAGGCTTCATGCCTTGTTCCTCTTGTGGTGAACTCATCTTCATTGTCTGATGGAATAGCCAATTCTGACAGAATCTTGTATGGGCTCAGCTTTTGCTGGGAGGACTTGCAGATGGAGAAGGCTGTCAAGGAGCTGTCACTAATGCCAGCCGACCTGACATGAGTATTGAGATTGTTGTAATAGGTTTTGAAATTGAAGGAGATACAAAGTATATTGGACTCCAGGGTTGGCCTTTACAGATTTTGGGGCCAAGGTTCAAGGAGGAGTTGTCTGACTTGAAGACCCTTAGAAGTCCAGTCTTCTATCTGAGGTGTCAAAATGCAGTCAAGAGGTAGGCTTCTCCAAAAGATGACTCTGTGCACTGCAGGGGGTTTTATTTTGAATAATAATTTTCTGGTCTTTTTGTCCAGAAAGGGAGCTTACAGAGACTTTTCATTTAAAAGTTGGACTCTGAATAACTTCATTTCCTTTTTGCAGAGACTGGCACAATTAGACAGCCATTAGACATAGCCACTAGCTCTGCACCATGAGGGACACAATGCAGTTCAGCAAACTCCTCCAAGCATTTGAGGGTGTATTGCCACTGTAGAAGAGCAGTTCATGTGCATTGGCTGCATGTCTTTGCCATAGGGAGAGAAACATTTAGTATGATGTGCACATACATTTTTGAAGCACCTTAATTACCATATTGCAAAACATCTGTTATGTACGTTGAGAAACAGTCTTAATGAAACGAGTAGCTTAAGGGTTTCCTCGAGGTTTTTAATCACTTGAATAGCTTTGCTCTTATTTATACTTTTAATAATTTACTCCTTTTTATTTCTAGGCTTTAGTACTGCTAAAGGACAGCTTGTTCGTTCTATACTGTATCCAAAGCCAACTGATTTTAAGCTCTACAGAGATGCCTATTTGTTTCTCCTGTCTCTGGTAGTGGTGGCAGGCATTGGCTTTCTTTACACAGTTGTCAATAGCATCTTAAATGAGGTATGTTTTAATTTCTTTTCAGAACTCTCTTTTAGTAAAGGATTGACCATGATTTCCAACACACCTGAGATTATGTGAAACAATTTGGTTTTAAGTGAAAATTTATTTGCTTTATTTTGTATCAATGGGATTAGGCAAGCTTACCAAGAACCAAATTCCACATGGAAGTGGAATTTTAATATATTACAATGAAATTTGAGTTTACCTCAATTTTTGACTGACCCAGTTGCTACACTTTTATCTTTATTATATGTAAGATGAACATCTGACTGATACCCAGTTGGGAGAAATAGGATACAACACATCTAAATAATGCTGCAGGTGAAAAATCCTTACCAAGAAATCCATAACGTTGTAATTTTTTTTTCTCTCCAAAGATTATGCATTAATCAGTCACTGTTTTCAAGTAATATATTCACAGGGGGGAAAGTGAAAATGTGGTGCAATAACATATAACAATAATTTACTACTGGATTACATGTTTGCTGATGATGGGTGAAGATTGTGCTATGTTTCTGGGCAATCCAGAACATGATGTTCGGGGACAAGCAATGTGTAGATTTTGCTTTAGGTGATGATGTAAGGCTTCAGTGGGATGGTGAATCTTTTAAGGAGTGAGTTCTTGTTCATTAACAAGACCTTTATTGCAGGTTCCAGCTCATACCATCATCATTGAGTCTCTTGACATTATCACTATCACGGTGCCTCCAGCACTCCCTGCTGCCATGACTGCTGGCATCGTTTATGCACAAAGAAGGCTGAAAAAAATTGGTATCTTCTGCATCAGCCCTCAAAGGATAAATATTTGTGGCCAGCTGAATCTTGTGTGTTTTGATAAGGTTAGGAGAATTTTAAAACTTCATGTTGTCACCTAGAGAGGCATTATGTTAAAATGGGGATTTGTGTAGACTGGTGACTACAGGAACGTTCATTATTTTTGTATAAATTAGATAATTTTTGTTGCTTTAGCATCTAGGTTTTCAGTGTTTGCTACTTGTAAACTCAATTTATTCTGCCCTTAAAAGCTGTTATAATACAGAGATGCTTTCTTATCTCAAGGGTCCTAAGTCCTAACTTATTACTGGAATCCTAGCAATGTGAGAGTTAGGGATTAAGTATATCTAGTACACAGGCTTCTGGAAAGTTACCATGTGAGGTCAAACTAGTTTTTAGTTTTACTTATTTCAATGAAAACCCACACTGACATATTATTCCTTTTCTAAATATATTCCAGTTATTGTTTTAGCTATATAAGAAAAGGTTTAGTTACCTGTTTTCTGTTGCTCCAACCACTGAATATACAGATGTTGCAGTATTGTCTTTGGATTTTAAGATTCATTTGTCATGTCTCCAGGAAGGAGCACGATTGCTTTGAGTTATTTTTTTTAAAGTTATTTAACAGAGGTGGAAGTTAGTTACTACCAAAAAGCAAGGGAAATAGGGTATTTCCTGTACAGAAGTCTTGATTATTAAGTGAAAACAAAATAGAATAAATAGTTCAGGTGCAATTTGCTTAAGTAGCTGCTTATTTTTTGTTTACCTGAGGATAACTCATTTCTGAAGGCTTTTTCTTCCTGCCATGCCCTTTGATTTGTTTTGCAGACTGGCACACTTACTGAGGATGGCTTGGATCTTTGGGGAATTCAACGAGTGGAAAATGCTCGGTAAGGATAGGCTCAGAGTTGATGCCAGATATGATGGTTTGTTGTGCTCTAACAGCTTCATCTGAATAGAAAAGAAAATTCAGTGTGAGCTCATATGTGTTTGCATTTCTGTAATGAGCTGTTAGAATGCAACTGAAAATAGGGTTTGGGTGTAATGAAAGTGATTTAACTCTTGAGGATGCAGTAAAAATACAGTATGTGTCCTTAATCCTGGGCTCCTAAGTGATGACTCTTTGGGCTGCTAAAATGAATTAGCTAACTGAGCAACAGGAGGTCTCTGTATGAGGAATCAAATTAAATTAACACAGAGTTTTTGAAGGGGACAGAAGTTGGACTGTTTCTGAAGGTTCCTGCCCAGAGTCTTAATGCGTTTTCTGTGATGTGTGAAAATGATGAGTGAAGAGACTTGTGCAGTCAATTTTCTTCTCTTAATCTAAACAAACCTTTTGAATTGGCTCATAATAAATAATTATAGTGCTAAGTATATTATAACTTCATTGTTTCAGTTTCCTTTTGCCGGAAGAGAGCGCCTGCAGTGAGAGCCTGCTGAAGTCTGAGTTTGTTGCTTGCATGGCAACTTGTCATTCCCTAACAAAAATTGAAGGGGTACTTTCTGGGGATCCACTTGATTTGAAGATGTTTGAAGCAATAGGATGGGTAAGTGTCTGCTTGTTTCGAGAGAAGCAACAAGAAAAACCATTTCATGCTCTTTCAAGCTGTAACTGTAAAATGGTGGCCTTCTGACAATGCTTGTGTACCAAAGGAAATAGTAATATGAAAATGTTCCTAAAATGTGTTCTCTGCAACAATTCATAGAAGTGAAAGAATCTGAAGTGATAATTTACTGCTTTCTGGTGTTGTGTCACAAGGTTTCAGTGCAAATAATAAACATGTAAAATAGCTAGGTGAGTCTTAAGTTAATTGCTAAATTAAGGAACTTAATTCTCCCATGAAACCTTGTTTAGAAAGATCATTGCACCTTGGTCTGGCTTCCAAGTTTTTTTTTCCTGAGAATTACATTATGAGAAAATCAAAGTTAATGAATGTATAAATTAATTCATTGCTTTAAATCCAGATTTTAGAAGAAGCAACTGAAGAAGAAACAGCCCTTCATAATCGAATCATGCCAACAGTGGTTCGACCTTCAAAACAACTTTTCCCAGAATCCAAACAAGAAGCAAATGAAGAAATGGTATAAAAATTACTTGAGTTAAAGTAATCCTTTGCTGTGGTTCTGGCTGATACAGTTTAAACAGGATCAGAACTGTTTAAACAGGATCAAAATGTGGTTTTTGATGGCAGAGATAGGGAGGACATGTTTAAACCCTTGTTGAAGGTAGTGGTTCAATATATGCCACTTTCAAGATGAGCAAACTGATTGCCATCATTATACCCTTATGGACTGATTATAAAGTGCAGTAATGCCTTTTGAGAATATGCATTTTAAGACTAATATCACTACCAAATTCTTACTATACTAATTAAGTGCTTAGGTGTGGTGACCTTGCAGTTTCAGTTACAATAATGTTTTGTTAATGTCACTGCATGGAACAGAATTCTTATCACCATTTTACCTTGGACATGCAATTTTTAATTAAGTGCTGAGTTAAAAAGTAGATGTACTTGGAAGCTTTAACATTTTCTTCTCTCTGCATTTTGAAGTAATTTTTAAATGGGAGTGGAAATTTAAGGGTGTGACTTTTTACACAGATGAGCACTCAGCCAGGGTAGCAGGAGGGTATAGGAGATTGGTTCCTCTATATGAGTCTTGGCCTACAGTGGACACAGATCTCATTGTTTTGTTGTTCAAAACTTGGTGTATATGCACAGCTGTAATCACAGTGTGGTAGTTGATGCATAAATATCCTTCAAACTTATTACACAATTTTTTTGAGGAAAAAGTTAATTATGGCCTCATTCAGAAATACTGTAGTCGTTAAATCATTTACATAGGCTAAATGGGCATAGGTCGGACTGTGAATGGTTTTCCAAAATCCAGTCAGGACATCAAGCTCTAAAGTTTCTACTATGTCTCACTTACTAAACAGATGCAGTATATTCATGCTAGCTTTTATGAAAACCATTACAAATATATTGCAATTTTATACTGAGAATGCTCTGTAGATTTTATTTACTGATTTATGTTGAAATAATTTGTAGTTGAAAAAATACACCAAAAATTAATATTTCCAGTAAATTTATGTATTATTCTTTTTCAGGAATTGTTTGAGCTTTCGGTAAGTATGCTTTTTCAATTAAGCATGTAGCTCTTTTTCAGAATGTGTGTAGATGTAACCCTTTTCTTCCTTCCTTCCTTCCTAAATGACACAGACGGGTTACGAGATTGGAATTGTGCGTCAGTTTCCCTTTTCTTCAGTCCTGCAGCGTATGTGTGTAATAGCGAGAGTTCTAGGGGAGAAGAGAATGGATGCTTACATGAAAGGTGCACCTGAAGTGATAGCCAGCTTGTGTAAGCAGGAAACAGGTAAAGGAACAAACTATTTTTATTTTTTGTGTACCTCAGCTGTAGTATGAATAATTTTAATAACTCTGAACTTGACCTTTTCAAAGTTCCTGTTGACTTTGAGTGTGTCCTGGAAGAATACACTAAGCAGGGCTTCCGAGTTATTGCTCTTGCTCACAGAAAACTGGAGTCTAAGCTTACATGGCACAAAGTCCAGACTATTAATAGGTAAGAGTGACTTCACTTTTTAAATAAGCAACATGCTTTAAAAGCTGCATGCTTTGAATTATGTCATGTTTATTTCTGTTTAAATCAATTACTACTTTTCTTTAACTTTCTCTGTCTTGACATATGTAGTTCTGTGCATTCTTTATTTGTACCATAGATGATACTTTCATGTTTAAAGATGTTTTTCTTCAATAATTTGAATTCTGAGAAATTTCTTTAAGCATGAAATAAACTGTGATAATATTTTCATGGTGTTTAATTTATGCTAATGTAGCAGAACACCCTCACCCAAATTCTTTGTTATTTGCACATACTTAGATCATCTATACCTATTACAGATAATGGCATATCCATTTTCTCACTGCAAAGCTGTCAGAAAGTTTTAGGAAGTAGAAAGGTTTCTTCCTTCAAAGAGTAGTATTTCCTGTTATTAACTTTTCAGCTGGCCCTAGTGTTGTGGATAATACAATTTTTTCCATAGTGTTTGAAAGTGAAACATTGCTGTGAAAATGCCAGCTTTGACTGTTGTTTTTTTTATCAGCTCCGTGTACAAGATAAACTTTGTGCAAAATGGTACAAGCGGAGAAATTGTTTTCCAATTTCAGGTGTGAAAATCTACAGTAGCAGCAAAATACCCGAGACCTGTAAATACACTGACTTTCACGTAAACCAAATTAGTTGCTTTTCTTAATTAGCTAATGTCTATAAATCTTACTAGCCTTATTAACATTATTTGATAGCTATATACTAAGGTTCTAGGTGTTTGGAAATTGGAGCTGTTAATTCTAACCAAATCTTAAAATTTGGCTGTTAAAGTAGTTAGCTTTAGAGCATTTTTTCTAGCCTTTCTTTGTGAGAATGAAAATTCTTAGAGTTTTCATGGAAGAAACTGAAAATTATGCATTTTCTCATAGTGGCTTCCAACTAAAACAAGGGAAATAAATGTAAAATACTGCGAATAGT
This sequence comes from Florisuga fusca, assembly GCA_038090715.1. NCBI lineage: Eukaryota > Metazoa > Chordata > Aves > Apodiformes > Trochilidae > Florisuga > Florisuga fusca. Next base: position 375,735 of record JAAWXA010000032.1, read on the forward strand.
TATGTATTCCAGTCACTTCTTTCAAAGCAAATTCTCCACTTTTCAAGGTTAAAAAGAAGCATTTTGCATTGATAAACAGAAAATTGGGGTCTTCAAGTGACATATAGTAACTGTAATTCTTCAAATGTTCTCTTGCTTGCCTCTTTTCTATAGAGATGCTATTGAAAGCAACATGGATTTTATGGGATTAATTATAATGCAAAACAAGCTAAAGCAAGAAACCCCTGCTGTACTTGAAGATTTGCATAAAGCCAACATTCGCACTGTCATGGTTACAGGTTAGCATGTAAACATTCATACTCAAAAGATAAAAATACATCTATTTTTGGTCTTATAGTTGTAGTTACTGTGTGTGAAGTCAATTTTTCGTGTCGATAGGCTGGGATTTCATTGTATTTATAGGAAGAGAGAAGTTTAGAAATTACAGTGACGCTAATCAGATAACAGTTTATTTTTGGGTGAAAGTTGCTTTGGTAAATTAGAGATTAGGAACCTGTATGGGGATTAATTCTATTTTGTAGCTTCTTCTCCCTAGCTCCATGCACAATTTACTTTATACTGAGTTGAAGGATTGAAAACCTTAGAGGTCTTTCAGATCACCAGGCTAGGTGAAAGTCCTGGTTTAATCTTATCAGTACCCTGCTTTGAGCAGAAGGTTGGACTAGGGGACCTCCCGAGTGTCCCTTTCATTTTGATTTAGCTTGTGATAAGTCACTTTGTATTGTGTTTTTCATTTTTTTTAAGAATGACTTCTTACATTCCTGTAAACAGGATAGGTATCTGTATTCATTGTTTTCCTTGCAATACTTGCTTTTTGATCATATGTATTGCAGCTTTGAAATAGTGTTTTGATAGGCTAGCAAGACAATTTGGAGTTTGCATGTTCTGTGACAGTGTTTAAAAAGTGGTTTTTAAAACGGCTGCATGTTTTCTGCATGATTTTCAATATGTGCTAAGATTTGGTCAGCAAGAGTGCTTTATGTCTTAAAGAACCATGAGCCACTAGTGATGCTAGTGCAGGGGAGGTTTTTAACGGGGCAGGGTATGAATTTTGCCTGTAGGCTTGGTTTGCCCTAAGCTTGTCACTGACATGTTAAGCTGCCTTCCTCCTAGTTGAAAACTGCCTTTGTTAGCTTTTCTCTTATGTGGAATAGCAGTATATTCTGTTGATCTTTTCCTAACCAAACTTTATAAATGCACTTGTTTAACAGGGGATAATATGTTAACTGCTATCTCAGTGGCCAGAGACTGTGGAATGATTCTACCTCAGGATAAGGTCATTATTGCTGAAGCACTACCTCCAAAAGATGGGCAGGCTGCCAGAATCAACTGGCATTATGCAGATACCCTCGCAAAATGCACTAGTTCATCACCAGCCATAAACTCAGAGGTATTACAAGCGTTATTATGCTCTCAGAGTGCAAGCAGTTAGTTTTGACTGTTGTTTCTCCTCGTATTCTGTGAAGTAGCAAATCTGCTCTTGAGTATAAAATTCAAAATTGATGTAGTAGCTAACTTTAGTTCTTAAAATGCAAGAGACTAAGCCAGTTTTTCAACTATGATATGTCATTTGGCATCTTAGTTGTACAGGAGACATGTTTTTTCCCATATTTCAGTCTCTTAGGACTGCTCTAGCTGCTTCCTATTAAAACATTAAACCACATTTTCTTATTACCAAACACGTGTTTTCATTGTGTAAGATTTTCTTTCTAGTAACGTGCTTAGAAAATTTCTTTGATGTGGAATTTCTTGGGATACCCCTCTGAGTAGTAGCTTTAAAGTACAAGGCAACCATGTAAATAGTCTACAGCTTGAGTATTAACCTACTTTCGATAGGATATTCCAGTTAAATTGGTCCACGAAAGCCTTGAGGATCTCCAGATGACCAAATACCATTTCGCAATGAATGGGAAGTCATTTGCAGTGATTTTGGAACACTTTCAGGATCTGGTACCCAAGGTGGGCATTTTTCTCAAGTTCAGGCACTTTTGATGATGAAAAGGCATTACCCTGCAAGCATTAAGAAATCTTCTATCTTCCAGCTTGTGTTACATGGCACTGTGTTTGCTCGCATGGCGCCGGATCAGAAAACTCAGCTGGTAGAAGCTTTACAAAATGTAGAGTAAGTATTTGCTTAAGCATAGAAAATGGGAGGGTTCACACAGTGTTGTGATAGAAGAAAAAAATTAATGTCTGCTGCCAGCTGCTTTGGTAGATGAAAAAGGCCATCTGCTGGCTAGTTAGAAAAGCATCTGGCTTTTCATGAAGTTATAAATGATGAATGACTAAACTGACTAACATGTTTTATAAAACTGGTTGCATGGGTTAATTAATAAATCCTTGAAATGTTTTCTGTGTTTTAAAGAAGTATTAATGGGATGACTTAAGGTCATATGTGGTCACTGTCCTGTCTTTTGGTGTCAGCTGTACCAAATACTACATAAATCTCTGCCTGGAGTACAGGTGCTCTAAACCAGCTTGGAATGGTAGAGGACTGATAACAATTGTTGGTTTGATTGAACTGGCTCAGTCATGTTACTTCTCTGTCTACTTCTTTATATGTATAAGGGGAATGGTAATTTCAGTAATTTTTGCATAATGATCATTCATTATTATACAAACCCCAATTAAGTCAATGTGGTAGTGTTTAATGGAATAATAAGCTAAATAGACTATGACTAGGGAATGGTCCAGAATGTTGACTTCTGTTGTTTGTTTTTTTTTTATAGTTACTATGTGGGCATGTGTGGAGATGGAGCAAATGACTGTGGTGTAAGTATTTTTATTTTCCATACAGATCTGTTCAGTTAAATTTTATAGCTGAAAGCACACTGTAGAACACTCTGTGCTTCAATGTTCACTGGCAGGCGCTGAAGAGGGCACATGGTGGTATCTCTTTGTCTGAACTTGAGGCTTCTGTGGCATCACCATTCACTTCCAGGACACCCAGTATTTCCTGCGTGCCAAAGCTGATCAGGTAATGCCATGTGCTCTGAACATGAAATACATCTGCATAACTCGTTTTGCATACCCTGCATATGTTTGACGCTTTAGGAGCCCAGTTTGAATTAGAGAACAAGCCATGCATTTTCAGTAGGTCTGTTTCCTTACTGGAGATACTCTGAGCAAAGACTTGCCACAGCATCATTTAGTGTTTTGTTATAAACTCTATGGTCCAGGTAAAGTGTTTTTAGAGCAGGAGTGAGCTTCTATGTGTTAGTACTTAATTTGATATCTTGGTGACTTTGGTAGTTTCCATGAAGCCTGTGTGTAATTGCACGCAGTAAAAATCTTCAGATAACTGCTCAGCACTATACAAAGCAGAAAGCAAATTTCCTAAATAGAGTTTGACCATTTTTTGATTCTATAATTGTAAGTTAATTAGTAATTCTACTTAAAGGTCAGCCAGAAAAGAATCTAGTTAAGTCTGTGTGGAACTAATGAAGTAATGTGTAATCAGAAACGTTTCTAAGTCAGAAACTCTGGCTGACTATGTTCATTCAATCCATGTAGTAAACTTCAATTTAAAACCTCTTCTGGAAAACCACATGAAGTCTAAAGAACACTGAAAAACAGAGGTGGCTCACTTCAGAAGGCATGCTCACAACTTTGATGTACTTGAAAGTGTACTATTCTGACCCCTTTTTTCTCTGTATGTCCTCATCCTAATTTCCCTCAAAATGTTTGCTTATGTGTTTAATTGTACCTGAGATTTTGCTAAGAAGAAATGACCTGCTTGCACAGAAAGCTTTCTGGTTACATGATTGCATTTGCTTTGACAGGGAAGGCCGTGCTGCTTTAATAACTTCCTTCTGTGTATTTAAATTCATGGCATTATACAGCATTATCCAGTACATCAGTGTTACTCTGCTATATTCTGTAAGTATTTAAGCATTGTCATTGTAATTCAGAGATTTGAAAATTGGTGATGTAGTATAAACTGTTACAAGTCTGTTTGAGTACACAACACCCACGTTTAAAACCCTCTCTTTGAACTAATAGTTTTCGTAGTATTTTTTGCCTTTTTAGAATATCAACTGTAGGAAAACCATGACAGTAGCTATTTAAAAAAGGCAATAACTAATAGCTGCAAATGAAAAGTCTCTACAGTGAGAAGTCCAAATGAGCAAAAGAGGAATACAGTCTTCCATTATTTGAACTTCCATTATTTGAAAACTGGCATAATTTTAAAATAGCTTAACTTTGTTTATGGGCAATGTGTTACTTTTATGTAATAGCACAGCACTGTATTTATGAAATACAGCAGCTTTCAAGTATTGAGTTAGGAGGAAAAAGCAAAGTGGAGTATTTCCTGTTAATATGGTTGCATTCACAATATGGCATGTGGTAGAAAGTCTGCATTTTAATTTATATTGTGAGTAAGCTAAACATGCAAAGTATTAAAGGATCTTTGAGGTGGAAATTTGACAACTGTAAGACTGCAGAGTAAGTTGTTTAGAGAACTGTGGGCCTAAGCTATTATTTTATTGATTTGTAAGATTCAGTAATGTAAGTTCCATTACAAATTTCAATTGCAAATTGTGTCTGCATCTTGGAACTGAATTGCTTCAATCTTGATACTTAAGGATGTGAATTGTGTAGTGCTCAGGACTCCTGCAGGTCCTGAGCCTGTTTGACTGAGACTCTTGTTTATAGAATGAAATTCAAAGAATTAATGCTGTAGGAGTGACACTGTAAGATGTTTCTTGGTGTGAAGAAATTACCAATGTTTCAGTTGTGATTTCTGTCTAGATCCTGAGCAATTTGGGAGATTTCCAATTTCTCTTCATTGATTTGGCAATCATTTTGGTGGTTGTCTTCACTAGTAAGTATTGTACTGAGTACTATTGCTGGCTTCTTTGAAACTGTTTTTTCTTGATCACATTTTCTTTAATTTCTAATTACATACCATTTGGCCTAAGCACAGTGTCATCCAGTTAAGATGTTCCGACTACTACATGCATTAAAAAACCCAGACCACTGTGTTAGATTAATCTGAAGTTTGTGAAATGTCCTTGTACAAAAAACAGGTTTGAGAATGATTTTACCAAAGTAGTTCTTCAGACAGTACAGGAAGTCATAATTCTCTACTGATATGAGGAAACAAATTTTGGAATCAAAGCAGAGGTTGTTCCATTGTCTTAAATGTTTTGTTTCTTGTATTTTTAGTTGAACTGCTGTCCACAAAATGTTTTACTCAAAAACTACTATCTACGAAGTATTTGATTCTCTGTATAAACTGAGTACTTACTTTACTGGCTAGCAGTAGAATTCAGTTTTCAAGTTTAATAGAATCTGATTCCTTGAAACAGTGGCAGACCAAATCTGAGGAGAGGATCTGTATGTCCTTGTGCCAGAGAAAGGGAATTTGGCCAGACACTCCTAATTCTTTAAGTCACATGGCTTCTATTATTGTTCCCTGCTGCCCTGTGGTTCTGGGGGTAACCAGCCTGTAGAAGGCACTGTGGTGTTACTCTAGTATCATACAAACTTTGCAAGGTGGTTTCAGGCTTGCAGATCTGGACTCAATTTTAAAGTGATGTAATGAGCAAACCATTCTCAACCCACAGAATGTGAACAGGGTAGTTCTTGAAAACCATAATGATGTAATCATCTAATTTATTTTTCTTTCTCTTTGCAGTGAGTCTGAACCCTGCTTGGAAGGAGCTTGTTGCTCGAAGGCCTCCGTCAGGTCTTATCTCAGGTCCCCTTCTATGTTCCGTTTTGTCTCAGATCATCATCTGCCTTGCTTTTCAAACCTTTGGGTTTTTTTGGGTCAAACAGCAGTCCTGGTATGAGCCTTGGACAACAGAATCTGAGTAAGTGGCTCCATGCAGGGTGCAGTAAAGGTTGGAAAGCTCTAGTCAGGAACTGCTCTCTTCTGTAGTGAGCCCTTTGGGGACTTTGTAAATAAAGTTTCTGTGGTAGCTTGTTAGTCTGAATTTCTTTGTGAAAAGCATATGGATACATAGGAGTTACCCAGTGGCTGAAATGAAAAACTGTGTCAAAGCCATCCTGCAGGGTCATCTGAAGACTCACCAGCTTTGCAATGGTGGAGGTGGAAATTTGAAATTAATGGTTCCAGCCCTATTTTAACTCTTCCAAAGTTTTGTTTTCCTGTTAGGCTTCCAGTAAATCAAATTCATAATTCTGAAACTGAAAAAGTGTAAATTTTTTTAGATTGCAGCACTTTCTTACTTTTCTTCAGTGTTTCTACACTGTTTGTTACTAAACAGTTCATGTAGTGAACTTGGAAGCATAAAAGAACTTGAAGCTCAGAATTCACAAAAATTGCTAGCTACTCTCTGAAGGTTTGAGTTATTTCTTACTATCCTTAATAGGTTTCCAAGGTTAAGCTTTTTTTTAAACTGCTGTAGCAATTTGTTCTGTTATTACTTTTGTTAATAAGTAGGCCTTGTTTAAACTTTCTCTTTAACTCAGTGTTAATTATTTTCTTGTGTTGTAGTGCGTGTAATGTATTGGATGACACAAACACCAGCTCTGCACACCATGGGAATGAGACACTTCATGATGAACATTACATTAAAAATTATGAAAACACAACTTTGTTTTTTATATCCAGCTTTCAGTACCTCATAGTGGCAATTGTCTTTTCTAAAGGAAAGCCCTTTAGGCAACCGTGCTACAAAAATTGTAAGTCTGTTCTTAGTATATACAGTTCCAAGTAAAATTCCCAAGTGACCGTGCACATATTTAACCACAACTTGGTTACAGTTCTGTTGTCCCACTTTAGTAGTAATAGTGTTGCTAGGAGAATGTAGTGCAGTTACTCTCTAATAAAAGACAGCAATAAGGAAGTCTTACACTGTATGGAGAAATGTGTTAATAGTTGCATGGTTTGTGGAAGTTTGTGTACATACATTACAGCTTCACAAGTGAGTGAGAAATTGAGTCTGTTCTTGTGTCTCTTTACGGCTATCAGTAAAGCTTGTGTTACCAAAGTCCATCTGGAACCTTCTCCTCTTCAGAGGGAGAAAAGAGGTTATTTCCAGGCATTAATGAACCCATGATACGTGAAAAACAGTCTGAAACTCTTATTGTGAGGTGATCCAAATAATATATTTTTTCTTCTTTTACAGTTCTTTTTGTTACATCTCTGATAATTCTTTATGTCTTCATATTTTTCATCATGTTGCATCCTGTTGAGTCTATTGACACATTTCTTGAGGTAAGACTCAACATAGGCATCTTTATTTTCTGTGATAACTGTTTGGCTGACTTTTGGGCAAGCTTCATACCTTTAGAGCTTTGAATCTTGGGGAGAGGGAGAAACTACAACCATGAGTCTGCATTTACTTAATGTGTGTTGCTGACCTCTGACAACTTTTCCTCACAGCTCGTGTGTGTGCCCTATGAATGGCGCCTGAGAATTCTCATCATTGTTGTTCTCAATGCAATTGTATCAGTGCTGATGGAGGTAAGAAATTCAAATGGAAAAATGCTTGTCTATAAAGTGTGGGATTTTTGGGATACATATTTGTCTTTTACTAAGTTTTCCCTTACAGCACATCAGAGTAAGTGGCCACTGTTTTCTTGTTAAATTTGTATTCCTAAAAATGTTGCTGAAGGCTGCTTTTTTAAGGTCTCATGGTTTTGTGTTGAAAGCTTAATTCTATAATCTTTTTTATTGATTAAAAAAAGAGGAGGGGAGGTTGAAAGACATTATTTCAACTGTTTCGTAGGACAATACTCTCCATATTTATTTGCTGTGTTAATTCAGTTCAGAATAATGTAGCATGGTAAAGAACAATATAAAGCCCTTATGGGAGCCCATCTTCATCTTTAATTGGATCATACATGTAGCATGTTGTTCAGAATAATGCAGGTCTGTGTAACTAGTTCATCGAATCTGATCCAAGTTCTGCGTAGAGATGTTCATGCAGAGCTGTTTTTTGGAGCCCTGAGCTTGTTTAGAGTCATTCACTCTTGATTATTGTCCTCTTCTGCTGTAATTCCAAAATTAAGGTGGGCAGAAGCATGCCCTACCTTTCATCCAGGTACCCCATGTGGTTTCCAAGAATCAGTGACCCCTTCAGGTATGGGGAGGCTTCTATAAATTCCCCCCAGAGTCTTTTCCTCTCAAAATCACACAGAGAAACAAGAATTGTCATAGTTGGAAAAGACCTCTAAGAACATCATGTCCAACCAAGGCATTTTCAGGTGGTTTAGATGGTATCAAACTCTTCTCAAAGAACTCTCTTCTCTCTTGTATTTACTCTAATCCTGCTTCTGATGTTTTACTCTGTTATTTAGGGTTTGTTTGTTTGTTTGTTTTTTTTGTGCTACTAAACTCTTACTAGTTTTCTTTTTTTGCCTTCTTTTTTACTTGTTAAAAGTTACATTTTCTGTGTATAGCTGTCTTTGCTACTGAAACAGAACAGTTATTCTGAAGCTGCAGAATTGTGGCTTTTTTGTCTTCTGAAAAATTTAAAAACAAACCTTCTAGATACTGTTGTGGTCTAGGCCCAGCTTGTAACAACCCTCTACTTGCTGCCCCCCACCCCTACTGTAGGATAGGGAGGAGAAAATCCATCTACTTTTTCTAGTCAGTTTTGATGGTTTTATTATCATCTCTGGGAAATGGCTTTTTTTGAAGCACTAAGACTATTTTTTCAAATTGAGCTTTCTGTTCATACAAGGAGTAAAAATAGGTGGTGGTTACAATTTTCAGTCCAGTTCTAACATTACTGAGAAAAATCAATTTACCTTCTACTGAAAAATTACTTTGTCCTGCAGAACATGTTCTGTTCTGGATGTGTAAGGGCTCTAGCAGAACATCATACAGTGTGTCAGACCATGTATCTACACGTCCCTCAAGGACAAATGCTTCTCCTCAGGCTTAAAAGTTTGTAAGGTTCCACTCCTGGGCCTTGAAGGTTGCCATACTGTAAACTTCCAACTTTTGAGCAAACATAAGCTAAGCAATATAAGTACTGTAGAGCATTTTCATTCATCCAGTATTTCAACCTCCAGCCCCTATTTTTCCAGTGCAGGCTCAAGTTAGCATCTTTCAACACTTCAGTGATTTGCCATTACTAAAACTGGTAGGATTATTTGTCACATTCCTTTTAGACAGATTTTCCTGTGTATCTTGTTGCTTATACATGAGGAGTGGAAAAGAAGTAATTCTAGAGCTTAATTTTCTTTAAAATGACTTCAATTGTTTAGGACATTCTTAGGACAATTATGTTTAGGACTTAAAACCTATGTCTTCCATATTCATGTTCATCATATCCTTTGTTTACATGTAAGTTGTCTTACTGTACAGCTGGTGATTAACAGAAGCTTTGTCAAGTGATCCTGGAATCCCAAACCTTGTTTTACAATACACTCTTCACCTTCCATAACTTCACCCTGCTTTTTGTCCACATTTTAAACTATATTTGTCCAAAACCAGCAGTAATGCTTGTAGGCTCCCTGAAGCTTTTCATTTCATGCCACACTTTGGGTCCAATGTGTTTTGTAGACATTGCAAGCTGTTTCATTCCTTCACTTCCAGGACAGCTCCCTTCTGCTCACTTAAGCTTTTCACTGCAGAGTTAGTGAGTACCACAGGTCACATTCTGAGTATCTCAGAAGAGATACTAGTGGATGTCCTTATTTCTTTTAACAAAATACTCCATAGGTATGTCACCTATATTTTGATCTGCAGAGACTAATTCCCTCAGTAATTGCCTTTTTAAGTGTTTTGGAATTATGAGACAATTATGAGGGGTTAGATCTGTCTTGTCACTCTTGCTGGTTTCACACTTCTGTCACATTACACTCGTATGTTGTTTCTTAGTTACTTCTACAACAGGAATGATCTCTGACTGTGGTTGTCCTCAATGTGTTGTGTGAAATGCTCTGTAACGCTTTTGCTCCTTCCATGTGGGTGCCAGACTAGCTCCACAAAGCATGCATATCCTTTCTGTCAGATGGTAGAAAATTCAGCACAACAAAGGCAGATCCTAGCAGATGTTCCTTCTTACCCCAGTGCCTGATACAGACATACTTAAAACATTAACATCTAACAAGTTTAAGGTCTGTTGGCAAATGCCTTATTAAAGCACTGCAAAGTTCTCATATGTTATAAAATCTATTCTGAATTCTGGCTAATCAGCTCCCCTTTCTTCATGGCAGAGGTTAGTGAGATGTTAGAGGTGTGCTTGCATATAGGCAAGCCCATGGGAGATCTAGGTTCCCACCTGTGCTGCTGTATCTGTTCAAGGCTCTCAAGCCTGTCCACACAGCCATCTGAGAACAGCTGCATGTACAGAACATGCTGATCAATATCTGCCCTCTTTTCCAAAATCTGCAATGGCTCATACAGAATTCCTGCAGGCTTCCTGCTGGTGGCTCAGTTTTGCCACTCTTCTTGAAGTTTTTCTGGGAATGTCACTGGGTTAAAACAAACTGTGAAAAAAGCATAGCTCCTGGATGAAGTGCACTGTAACATTTAGGATGGTTAGAGGGGAAACTACTTTAAGGGCTCACGTCTGCTTTGCTACAAAGGGTTTTTTAGAGTATTGAAACACATTCTTAATGTGTATTTGTGACTTGCTACCTGCATCAATGGATGCAGTTTTGGTCATTGATGCTATGGATCACACATGGATGCTATGGAGTACACATTCATGCTCTTAAATCTCATGTAAGTACTTTAAGAATGAAAATGTTTATCACTGAAGTACTGACAAGTGACACAAACTCCATTTTACCTGGCTCTGAATTAGTTATGCTTAATGCACTGTTTCAGATTTTATTTGTAATATCCACACTAACAACAAATGATCATTAGTTTCTTTAATTCTTCCACTTACTACAATGTCTCACAGAATGTCCTCCTTGATATGATCCTTTGGAAGGTTGTGTTCAGTCGAGACAAACAAGGAGACTATCGCCTCACCATGCCCCAGCCACCTCAGGTTGGAGAATAATAGTATTTTGCTGTAATCATTTGAGTGCATGCAGACTGATTCAGTTTTTTATTTTTTACAATCAGTTTCTGTTACAATGAGTTTCTGTTGCCTTGTGTTAAGCTTAAGACTGTTTAAATTAGAATTCTGTAACTTCAATATTAAAAGGAAAGGCTTCTGGATTTGTATTTTCCTCATTGTTAGCAGTTAAAGAATTTAGACTAGAACTGCGAAGCAAATCCAGAGGATTGCTTTTAAGACTTCTCACTTTATCTTCAATTTGCACCTTAGCAAATTTTTTTTATATTGTCTCTGGTTAGCATACTAGAACTGGGAGTGTCTTGCTTTGCTTGGAAGCAGAATTGCTGATTCTGGGTCTAATCCACTTCTGTATTAAGTTAGTTTGGTTTAGAATTTTAGAGCAATGTCTATGAGACCAGTAACTTGCAACATGTACAAGTGAAATGAAATAAAATGGCAACTAAAATACATGATTACTGCTTCCAGTGGTTTAGGAGACCAAAGGACTTAGCTTCTGCTTTTCGGGTAACCGTGAATCTTGCCCCTCTGTCGTTAATACGTGAAGGAAATCCATGTGCATTCTGTAAAAACTAGCTTTTTCTTTTTTAAGCATGTTCGTTTCCTACTTCTAGTTGGTTGCAAATTTGTTCTTATTAGAATTACAATGGTTTGTTTCTAGGCACTAAATTTTATTAAACGTATTCACTTCAGATTTATGTTTGTCCTTTGAGGCTGTTACAGAAAAAATGCTTTGTGTTCACTGAAGAGTGGAAGTTGCATGTAAGGTTCATGTTAGGTTCAGTTCACATACTGACAGAGATCCAGGGCATGAAGAAAACATGGAATATGTCAGCCTGGCTGAGTACAGATTGTGTCTGAGACATGAAAGGAATCCAGTCTTAAGAATAAGGAACAGTGTTACTTTTCTCCAGCTAGTTAAGTCACATGCACTTATGACTGAGAGGAAAAATGGGAAGGAAGATTTGAGTTCAATGATTTATGTCTGGTTTAATACCTATTAATACCTGTGGGACCGAAATTCACAGTATCAGCAAGTTAAATTCTTCCACTTGTGGCTGGCTGGCTGCCTTTGGTTAAACAATCCATTGCTTAAATAGTGTTAAGATGCTCTGGGAATTTGACTTCTTTTTCTAGACCAATTTTATAATCTTCAGTGGTAGCAGCACTTAGATGTTATGATAATGCTGAATACTTGGTTTTTTCTGAATTTTTAAAATGTTATTGCTATTGTAGTGTAGAAGAGGTTACAAAACAGAAGAGCTTCTGCACTACACTTTCTAGGTCCAATATGACAATGAAATAGTAAATTAGAAACTAAAATAGTAGTTTTTCTTCTATTGATTTATTGAATTGTTAACATTTTTCTTTTTTTTTTTTCTTATAATACCTTTTTCAAATTTTTTCCTTTCTGCAGGAGGCTGTGGATCGATGCGGAGTCTGTTTCCTTTCTTCTCTGTTTGGTTATAGAGAGAAGACACCAAAAGCCAAGTATATGCACCTAGCTCAGGAACTGTTGGTTGATCCAGAATGGCCACCAAAACCCAGAACAACAACAGAAGCAAAAGTACCATCCCAAGAAAATGGTTCATATCAAATCATCACTGTAACGTAGCAGTGGATCTTGGTGGCATGTCTCTTTAGTAATATTCAGAGGAATGTAATTTTGAGGCTTTCTTTGGAATTGCAGTATACCACATGTCAAATTCTAATGCAGGTGTTTCCAACTGTTTTGTCTCTCTGAATATGAAGTTCAGAGGCAGACATCTTGCAGCTATACATTTTAAAAATGTAGGTTACCTAAGGCAGAACAAAAATTACTGTATTTCCTTCCACCTTCCTTCAAATTTATTATTCCTGAACTGCAGGGCAGTTAAAACAGGTTCACTTTGTTTACCTGGAGTATCATAATCACTGTTCTAACATGGGCACATGTTCATGTGCACCCTATAATGTCATAGGTCCATGGTAGTGCTAGAGGCACATAATAGCCTTGTCATGCTTGCTTTTTTTTGGTATTCACTGTTGAAAAGCTTTGTGCCTCGGAACGGTTCTAAAGTTTTGGTGTGTGTACCTCAAAGTTTGTCCCTACTAGTAAGGAGTGTTTCCAGGTGTAAAGTTTGGATTTGAAGTTGTAATTCTTTAGTCTGCCATAGCAGGAATTGGGAATGCTATAGAATCAATATGCTCTGTCCTTAAGATGAAAGCACATTGCTTTCAAGTGGGTTCTTAGCTTCTTTTCTATCTAACTCCAAGGAAGGGCTTAGGTGGCCTTCAGAGGAGGAGGCATTTGGCTAGACTCTAAAGTTTTTGGAGAAGGAAGGCTGGAGAATCTTAACATCTATCTCATGTTTTATTACATTCAGCTATGCATTTCTGCACAGACCTTTATCCAGCAGAAGGGTTGGATTATCCCTTTGTGGACCATGTTTTATTTGTAAAACTTCTGATAGTTTTTCTTTGTACCTTGAAGCAGTAAGGCCAGAGTTACTGCAAGGAGGGAAATGAGGGTGGGTGGGA
>JAAWXA010000032.1:389231-411300 GCA_038090715.1 Florisuga fusca
TGGGTGGGAGGGTAGAATATTTTTCACATGCCCATGCTTGGGATTTGTGCATGTTAAGAACCTAAGCATTTCAAAAGTTTGCCAGTGTTGTAAGCACTATATGTAGCTGTATGAAACAAAATAACAAAATTAACAGAAAATAGATGAGCTAAAATCTGTCTTGCTGCAGAAATATAAGGCTTATGTGGATTTTATTTATTTAAAAAAAAAAAGAAAAAAAAAAAAGAAAAAAAGAAAAAGAAAAAAAGGAAAAAAAGTAAATAAAATAATAATAAAAAAAAAAAAAAAAAAAAAAAAAAAAAAAAAAAAAAAAAAAAAAAAAAAAAAAAAAAAAAAAGAAAGAAAAGAAAAGAAAAAAAGAAGAGCTTGTATCACCAGTAATGCTGCTTAGAGCACTTGGGGCAGCAGTACATCATTTTGCCGTTAGGCGGTGTCAAAACACAAAACAATTAAAAATTAGGTCTGCAAAGATGTGGAGGCATCTTCTTCGTGTGCAAAGTGTAAAACATTTTTTAATTTCAAACCACAAATTACTTACCTACAAACAATCTTCAGGTTGCTAAACTTTCAAAAAGTGTTATTTGGTGTCTTTGGGAAGATGATAAATATACTGGCTCTTGAGCAGTCTGTCTTGACCAGGCACAGTGGGCTGGCTTAGACATCTCCAAGCTTTGGGAGGGGGTCTGGGATCCAGAGAAGCCACGATTCTGTAAAGATCCTTTGAGAAGGAAGTCAGGTTCTTTAGAGTAGTAGTGGAAGGAGGGCCCCAAACTCCCTGACCAACTGGGGTTAGTATGAATTGTGTGCATTCCGATAATGGAATTTAAAGGTGGTTTAGTTTTGGTGGGGTTTTTTGTTTGTTTGGTGGTTTTTTTTTTGTTTGTTTGTTTTTTTTTTTTTTTTAAGTCTTTCTGTGGATGATTCATTCTAGCAGTTTTAACATGGGGAATTTTTCAGGTTGGGCCTCATTCCCTTGTGCTATTCCGTGAGGTAGAATGAGCAGTGTCCCCACTGCTCACCTCATGGTCTCTGCAGTGTTGAACATTCTGTGCCAATGGGGAATTTAAATGTGGTGCTAAATGGTTTGGAAGACTTTTTCCTAGAACTTGGAGGTTGAAGTTATTAGCACGTGCTCCTCATAAATAGTATGCATATGGTGTACTATCCTCCAGTCCAGCTGTCAGCTCTTTTCCTGATTTTGTTAGTTTGGTTTTGGGAGGTGGAGCAGGAGAAAGGGGGAAGTGGTTTTCTTAACATTCATTCAACAGAGCAATGTAAAAGTCTTATTATCCTGGCTTCTTAGGGTCATAAACATTGAACAACATAAGCAGCTTTTAAAGGGTCTGCAGTTGTGGACTTGGATAAATTTATTAATCATGAACTTGAGTCAGTTGGCAATTTCTGTCTGTGTTGATTTTATGAAATCTTTGTAGCATGGGATAATTCACGAAGAATAATTCTTGGCTGCGTAAGTAGTATTCAGATTTAAAGAAAAATAATATTTTAGTTGAAAACTGTTGTGAAGCTATGCATCTTGGACCTGGGAGCTGTGACTTATCCTTAAATGCATAAGCTTTTGCTTTCCATTTCATTGGCCATTTTAGCTTGGTTGCTCCATGAGAAGTGAAAGTAAATATTTGTGTCTTTCATATGTTTTTGCTTAATACTTTGTCTAAACTGCTGATTTCTTTTGGCTTGTTTGGTTTCTGAAGCTGGTCTTTCCATCTTATTCTGGTTTACTAGATCTATCTAGAAAGCAAGGAGGAAACAGCTTATTAAGGTGAGCTTGGCTTTGGAGAACATTTTAGGAAACTCTTAATGAAATTGAAATTGCCAAGTGTCTCTTGACAAGTTACTTGATTGAGTAACTAGTGGGTTATGAGTCTGTTTAAACTTGAATGTTTTGTAGATGGGAGCTAGTTTCCTCAAGGAATGGGTTCAGAGTTAGTAAATGTTCTTGAAGTTGCATGCTGGAGCTCTGACCTGTTTGCTTAGACAGAAATAATAAATCATCTTTTCTGAGAATCCTTCTTGTTGTTGCAAGTTCAGCCACAAAATAAGCTTTTGCAGCTTTGGCAATTATTGGGATTTATGCCTTCCTGCCCAAGAGCTGAGTTTGGCCACCTATAATTATTCTCATTATGAGCAGTTTATTTTTTCTGGTTTTCAGAAATGCAGCAAACTAGATCTGCTCTAGTGTATTCAATTTCTGCTTTGAAGTAAGATGAAATTCAGTTTCCAATGAAAAAGATCTCTTCTAATGTTCATCTTTGAAGTCTCAATTCAGGCAAATAGACTGATTTAGTGATTTCCACTAGATACTTGGTAGACATTTTCTTCCTGCTGTATATTTTGGCCTTACGTTGAGGAGTTTGATTTATTATTAAATTATTTGTGTATGCAGACTTTAATCTGTACGTATTTTACTTTGATGTATTAGGATTTGTAAATACTGATTTTTAAATATTATTTATGCACATACTTAAAGGACTGGTTTACCCAGAAAAGAAACTGCTAAATAATAAATGTTACTTTTTAGAAATAAATTGCAAGACCATTAAGTTGTATATCCCTCAGGGTTATTTTAAAGTTGTTGTTTTTTTTTTTTCTCTTCCCTTCAGATTTAATTAGCAGTAACTTTAGTCTCATGTACTATAGAACTAAATCTACTGTAAAGAAAATGCTGCGAATAATGCTTGAGTAGAAGCAGCTAAAACACCCACAGAACTGACCATATTCATCAGAACTTTAAATTGGAAACTCTTACTGTTGCACTTTTTAAAAGTTGTTGGATTTTTAATTATATTTATTTTTTCTTTCTTCATGAAGGTTGTGCTGAACAGTCATCCCAAATTGGGTAAATAATCCTGTACTGTATATGTGTATACAGTATAATACTAAGCAGATGTGGAGTCCTTTTTATGCTGCAAATTTTTAATGCTTATGTTGATCATCACAAAACGAGAGAGCAAAAGTTCTGTAGGATTTCTCCCGTGAAATTCTGAATTGTAAACTTATGTTTTTGTATGTTTAAGGGAAAGCTGTGGGTTTTTGACAATTTTTAGTGTATTGAATATGTTGATTTTATACAGTAAAGCTTCAGGTTTTTAAAGCTATTTTCAACAAACTGCAGCTTGTTTGATAATTATGTGAACCAGAAACTACTCAGTTTGTCATTAATTCCTCAAGCCTAATACAAATTAAAAGATTCATCATTACAGCGCTCTCTTGAAGCTCAGCTTCCTTTTTATTTTTAAATCTGAAATGATACTACATCTTTGTATTTAAAATATGTATTGCTGCTCTAGAATGGTACCCTGTTGTCAAGAGGCATACATAAATAACTGTACAATAGAATTGTAAATAGACTTGTAAATCACTTTTGTGACTGAAGCTCTTTGAAAATAAAATTAAAATGAACAGATATTTTAACCTCTTTTCATTAGTTTCATGAAATTGTTTTTAACGGTTCTGTATGAAGTTAGATCCAAAACTTGTTGAAGAATACAGACTTGGTTCCACTGATGCTGTGGTGCTTTGTTCCATGTCTATGGATTTTTGAGGACGGGGTGGAGAAGTACATGTGCTGTGGATTCACAGTGCATTTTTTTTTTTTTTTTTTTTTTTTTTTTTTTTTTTTTTTTTTTTTTTTTTTTTTTTTCTTTTAAGTGACAGAGCTTGTACATAGCAACTCATTTTCACCTTCGATTATCCAGATGTTCCTACTGGCACGTAGGAGGCATATCTTGACAAGACTCTTGGGCAAATGTTCCTGGTTGTGAGCTGGGATCGTTGTTGAGCCATATTCAGAAAAATCAGATAGAAATGAAGACATCTTTTCCATTTTGTGGCTCACTTTGTCTAAATATTCATTGACTGAGCACACTTTTAAATTTGAAGACAAGATACTTAAAAGACCTGGTTACTTAATTACAGAAATTTAATCTTTTAATTTCAAGCTATTAATTTGAAAACTGAAAGATTTTCTTTCTTCAGAATATTTCAGGCTTTAGGTTTTTTTGTCCTGTGACTACAGAAGGCTTGGAAGAAGACAGAAGCCAAATGTGTCTACATTTGGATTTCACTGGATTGCCAAAGAATTGAGGAAAAAAATTTCATTCCGTGCTCAAATTTTTTTGACTTCAATCCTTCAAGAAAGTAAAAGTCAGTGCAGCCTTCTGAAGGTACACATCAATCACTTGGATGTTTAAAGTAGATGTGTCCACTCCTTCAAAACCTGCTGCACCTTTGTAGCGGACTGCAGTGAAACTGTCTAACAAATTTGAAAATTCTTTCTGGTCATAATTCATGCTGAAATAGATTTCTGACTGTAGACAGTTTCGCACTGGGAAGCACGTACTCTCATACTGTCAAAGCAGCTACAAGTGGTTTTTGAGCTGTTGCATTTGTGACTTCAAACTTTCTCGTGTTCTGTGAGCAGTCTTATTCTATTTTTGGAGATGCATACAACCTATGGAAGCTGGTTGCTTACAATAACAAGCGTAGGCAAAATCTGCTCTGAAGCTTAAAATACTTTTTGGCCTTTGGCAGGAGTTACACAAATAGGGGTGGAAGCGTTATCTAGAGGATGCGTTCTGCTGTTTTACTTCCCATTGAAAGTGCAGAATCATGGTGAAGCCTGATTGCCTGCTGTGCTGCCAGTAGGTTCCTCTAAAACACAGCTAAGTTTCTAAGGTACAGTTCACAATCCTTTTTCATGTGCAAATGAGTTTAGAAATGTGCAAGAAAGTGAAAAAGTGAAGCACTGTAGTAAATGATACATGTACACGGTATTCTGTGAAACTTAGGCTGAAAACGGATTTGTGACTTTTAATAGACTAACAGTATTAATGCATTGCTTCTGGCATCCTCTTATAGTCTGAGAAACATGAAGGGGGAGGTAGAAAGGCAGAGACTGTAGACCACAAGATGGTAAGTAGCCAGGCAGGCTGGTGTCCTTTCTGGAATGACAGGTGCTTCACATGAGGGCTTGAGAAAGGTTTAATATGCAGGAATGTGTATTTATGACCCTTATTTGGACCTTGCTGTATTCTCTACTATCAATATCGTCAATTACGTAAGTTTTAAGTATTTCTTTTAAAATACCCTTAGCAGCTCTAGATGTTTGAGATCCATAGGATTATTTATCACTTTCCTGTGCCAGCCATATAGTTGTGGCCTTAATCTCTTGCATAGGATTTCTACCATTTTATCTTTTGGGGTGATACATGTGTCTAACCTTGCCTTGTTGGATATTCTTACCTTTTGTTATGAGACCAGGAAAATGGACATCCCCACTCTGCAGTCTTCTGCTAACCTGTTTCTTATTTCACAGACTCTGGCCTGCAGTCATGCCCTCTGAGGGACCTGGATTTGCAGTCTGTAGAGTAACAGTTTAAGGTTGTTATTTTTCTTCCGTTTGGTTTTTTAGATCCTTATTTCTCTCACCTTGCTGAATCCCATTGTTCTGCTGTGGTCTTGAATTTGGGGTGCAGGTTGAGATGCCAGTGAGGCCTTGAAGCAGAAACACCCCAATAGGTTTCTGTCCTGCAGGGTGGGTTGCACTCGCCCATCACCCAGGAGCACCTCCGGGGTTGCTTGCTCTGCCTGCTCTGGACAGAGGTGCTTGCCCTGAGCACACAGGGATGTGCTCCCCATCAGCCTGCTGAGATGGGGAGAGGTAGAATCAGGGCCAGGCTGGCTTAGGAGTTTCCTGAGGTGAAGGTGTCACTGGTTTACGTGAGATGGTCAGTTTTGGAGTGGGGAGGGGGTCCAGGAGGAGGGTGAGATTCTCTGAAAGATTCCTGTTTGCAGAGAAGTCCTTTGGAAGGCTGAAATCTCAAGGCCGTTTTTGGTGACTTATGGTCTCAGTCAAAGAGCTGCAGAAAGCTCAGTGAGAGCTTGCTTTGTGACATGTTTCAGTTGATACCACTAGGTGCCACGTCCTTCATGAGGAAGGGATGAGGATTGTACTGCTCTGCAGCACTCTGAAATTAACAAAGAGCATTTTTAAAATTTTTATAGTGATCCCTGTTGTTTTTTTTTTGTTTTCTTGTTTTTTGTTTTTGTTTTTTAAAATGCAGCAGCTGTTTTTGATCCCTGGTGGCATGTTCTTGCCAGCAGTTCAGGCATGTGAGAAGCTTTGCTCTCTCTCCTGATTTACTTTCCCCTAAGTGATGGGCTTTATACCATGTCAGTGGGGTTGGTATGGGAGAGCTTCATCCTTGCCCTTGGAAAAAGGTATGTTGGGATGGAGCCCTCATCTCCCCCTCTATTCTCAGTGCTGAAGGACTGACATGGTGTCAGCTGTTCCAGTGAGGTCTGTAGAACTTGTCCAACTGTTCCAGTGGTCCTACCTCGTGCTTCTCCTACTGACCAACCAGGTGCTTTGACTTCCAGGTTTCTGATACACACGGACTTTATTTCACCAAGGAAGTATTTCTAAACTGTGAATTTCTGGCTGACTTGCTCTTTTAAAAATTATCATTACAACTACAATAATTGCTTTCCTGTTCCTTTTTTTGGTCAGAAATTTACAACTTTCCAACTTTGTGGTATGTTTCATGCAGATCTACTTTTATTGCTGCAGCTTTCTAGCTAATTTCATGGCACTTCTTTCTCTCATTGTCGTTTTTAATGCTGCTGGTAACTTGTGCTTAGCTGCTGAAGTGAGTCATACTGGTGATCAGAGGCTCACTAATGCCCCATGTTGCATAAGCATGTGTGTTATTTCAAAAACAGCCACTTGTTGCTTGTGTGTTCTTTGGCTGCTCCATGAAGTCATCACTTGCAAATACTGAGAGATGGTTTAACACAACTGTGCTCTTCTGCTTTTGACCACTTGAAGTACAGGACACCCTCTTTACCTCCTTCATCTGTTTTTGCAGGATAAATTTTTAAAGCTCAAGTAACCTACAATAAAAAATATTGTGGGTGCAGGACCTTTGATACTTAATTTTTTTAAAATTTGTTTTACTCAATATAATGCTCTCTGTTCAAGTAAATACATGCTTTGTGACTACTTAGGTTCATTGTGGTTTTCCTGTGTTTTTATTATCCTTGACCCTACAAATATAAACAAGAAAAGCTTCATTTACAGACGAGCTTTATTTGTACTTCTCAGTGTAACCTGAGCACCTTAGAAATATTTGCAACCAACAGTAATAGAGATGTCTTTTGGCTGCTGAGCAAACTTCATTTCACACACATTTTTAGGTTTTATGTTATATTCCCACAACTTTGTTGGCTGCTAAATTATTAACTACCTATCTATGATCAAATCCTGACTCTCTTTTATCTCTTGTAACAGCTAATGTTTCTGGCTCTTCAACAAGGATGTTGCTGTTCTGTTTGTCAGTGATGATCAAGCTGTTCTTCCAGCTGGATGCATCTGTTTGTCCTGAGAAATGCGACTGCTCTTCAAAAAATGCAATTTATTGCTCTGGTCCCCACATAAAAGACCTGGAATTGTTAAATCTGCCTTGCAACATGACAGAAATTCACATAACAGACACCAATATAATATATTTGCAGGATGCTTTTTCTAGGATGGCAGAACTGCAGCATCTTATCTTGTCTTCAAACAACATCTCTCTGATTTCACCAACAGCTTTTAAAGGCTTGAGAATGCTAAAAGCCCTTAAGCTTTTAGCTAATAAACTCGTTGAACTTCCTCCAGAGGTGTTTGATGATCTGGTACAGCTTCAGCAACTGATAATTGAAAATAACAGGTTAAAATCCATAGAAGAAAATCTGTTTGACAAGCTAGCTAGTTTGGAGGAGCTTTTCTTGAACAAAAACCAGCTTACAGCACTTCCTAGTGGCATGCTGAAGAAACTTCCCAAACTCAAGGTACTGAACTTGTCAAGAAATTGTTTGGCAGCACTGCCTGGAAACATATTTAGTGCACTAACCAGGCTTGAGAAGCTGATGCTGTATTTTAACAGGCTGTCTTCAATAGAGTCTGGTATGTTTGACGGCCTGAAAGAGCTGCTGGAACTCTTCCTGCATTCCAATAACATCCAGTCCATCGCCCCTGATGCATTTCATTGTCTTCATAAACTGAGAACCCTAACTCTTTCCAGAAACAAGCTTGAGGTTTTGCCTCTGGGGCTCTTTCTGCACTTGCATGACCTCTCTAAATTGACCTTGTACAGTAACCCACTGAAGTCTCTTCCAGACATATTGTTTGGAGAAATGAGGCATCTTGGTAGCCTGTGGCTGTATCACACAAAACTCTCAACAATACCAGATTTTGTGTTCAGTAACTTGACAAATTTAGAGCTTCTTGTGCTAAGTTTTAATCCAGAGCTTAGTGTTCTCCCTCAGAATGTATTCAGTGGCCTGAATGAACTGCGGGGCCTTTCTCTTCATACGAATAATATTTCCAGTCTGCCAGAGGGCATCTTCCTGAGCCTTCAGAAACTGCAGAACATTTCCCTTTTTGATTCGAGGCTTGAAGCTCTTCCTAGAAACCTCTTTCATAATCTCAAGCACCTTCAGAAAGTTTACCTCAATAGTACTAAGCTACAGTTTCTTCCTGGTGATTTTTTTACTGCTTTACCTGAGCTGCAAGAAGTCTTCCTTGACAACAACCCTTGGAAGTGCAATTGCCAAATTCTTGGCTTCAAAGAGTGGCTCCAAAAGAGCATGGAAATAGTTAAAAATGCAGCATCTCTCATGTGTGACAGCCCGCTGGCACTGCAGAATATTTCTCTGGTGGCTCTAACAGATGATCACCTGAAGTGTTTGCCAACCACAGCCAATACCTACCAGAAGCTCAGCTTGACTTATGCCCAGAGTTTACCTTCTCTTGTGACGGAGCTTTTGACATCGTCTTGGGAGACTTCTGTAACAGCAGTGTCTGGCAGGGATACCAGCACACCCACACCCATTCCTCTTGCAGATCTGGGCTTTACCAGCTCACGTGGTCAAGATGTTGCACAGCCTGGGTTTCAGTTCTCAAATGTTCCAAACCAAACATCTCCCAGCATCATATTAGAAACCAACAATGTCAAAGGAACAGATTTAACTACTCTGGTCAGGTGGGATGAGCTGCCAGTGCACAGGAGTGCTAAGCTGTATTTTAATACCAGAATTGCTTATTGTCAGCTATTCTTGTGCCTTCACAGTTTGTTTTTAGCACTCCAGACTGTAGCCATTGTGTTCACTCTGTATGTGATGGGTAAAACCAGGCAGCTCTTGCTCTCCAGAAGTACTCCTGCTCAGCCTGTAGTGCTGTTAAAATTTTTAAGAAGATAGAGAATGCCAGCCGAAGAGAGGATTGGAGATACTGCTTTGCTTTTGAGCATCTGAGCAGTTCACACTTGATTTAATTATGGATTACAGATCTTCATAGCAAGAACCATAAAGACCTCTTCTTTACTGCATAGTGAAAATGCAC
The DNA here is from genome assembly GCA_038090715.1 of Florisuga fusca. Lineage (NCBI taxonomy): Eukaryota > Metazoa > Chordata > Aves > Apodiformes > Trochilidae > Florisuga > Florisuga fusca. The sequence goes on from JAAWXA010000032.1 coordinate 398,635, forward strand.
TTCTGTGTGCCTTAGTTTTTGCCAAAAGTGATGGTAATCACTGTACATTGCTACAGCACTTGGTGTGTGAATCCAGAGAGAGATATGAAAGAACATCTCTGGTCACCTCTAGATGTCTGCTACTAGTTTCCCAACGTGGATTGCAGCCCTGTCTCTGCCTGCTCCGATGAAGTTGGCATCAGCACAGGGAGGCCTGCACAGAACATGGCTTTAACCATGCTTTAAAGGTTGTCTGTTGTACTCCAAATACCATTATAGCTTCTACTGCCCTGAGGTGTTTTGTCTCTTCATTGGGAAAAGAAAGCATTTTGGGAAGGAGCTGCTAGAAAAGACCTTTTAAAAATGGAGGTGGGGGCAGAATGTTAGGGTGCAAGTGTCTTTGGTTTTGCTTTCCGTCCTCAGCCCCTTTTCAGGACATGGCAGGAGGAAGGGGTGCCATTTAAAACTAACCACACTTTCCCCTGGCAAGTGGAGGCAAGGAGAAGACAAGGTGGTGGGCTAGGAAGTTATAATCTTGATTTTCAGTTTGATTGTTTTGTAACCTTAATCCAAATTGGAATTTTAGCATTTTCTTCCTTAAACTGTGACCAGTGGTCTGAAAAGGAAAGTGTCACTTGCTGCATGATGCAGTCAGTCCTGAACCCAGAGCACCAGGCAGCTGTCTAGATCTGAAGCTTGTCCCTAGAGGAGCAGAGATGCTGTGGGAGCTGGTCTGAGTGAGCTGGGAGGGAAGGGGATGATCTCTCCTGTGCTTGGCTAGCAAAACACAGATGTGCTGTGAAGTGACAGGGTGCCTGCCTGAGCTGAGGGCCCTGAAGTGTCACCACCTTTTTTGAAGTTGGGTGTGGAGCATCCACATCTCCATCCCATTGCAGTATGCAGTGTCATATTCAGTCTCAGTACTTTTTACCTTTTCTTATTTTTATTACTCCCCAATTTCCACCCGATCAAGTACTGCTACACAAAGACAATTATGAGGCATTAAGGTGGGTTTTGGTCTTCATGCTAATTTTTTTTTTCTTACTATTTATTTTGAGTTATAGGAGTAACTTAGTTTATAAGTAGACTGGTTGTGTTTCCATAGCTCTTGGATTTAACTATTACCTTTTATCTTAATTATGGGACTTAGCTTGTTCTTAGAAGCTCTGATGTTTTGCTTAAAAGCCAGGGCTGGATTGAAGCACCTCTTGATGTGGTTCCCTGGCAACTTGGGCAGGGGACCTTGTACTCTAGGAGTCCTTTTGTAGCCTTACTGGCTTTCTGACTACCGAGGTTTTTCTCCTGGATGGCCTTGAAAAGGCACTTCACAAGCCTGAGCTGAAGAGAATTGCATTTGCCCCGGGTTTGTGGCTTGTTCCCTGTTGTGCGCTACTCTTGTTAATGGAATAAATAAACTGTGGACTGCTTTGCTTCAGGATGCTCTGCTGCTGGACTTGAATTCCTCTTCTAGGCCGTGAAAGGAGGCAGTGTTCTCTAGTGTTCAACAACCATTGTCTTGCTGGTGAGGTTTGACAAAGTGTAGCAAGCCTGGCTGAGCAGCACCTAGAGGTCTAAAGGAGGAGAAATGAGTTGTGGTAGCTGGTGTGAATCAAACTGGGACTGGATGCATAAACAGAAGCAACATATTTAAGAGAAGCACAAAGCCAGCATGAAGTTTTCTTGGTGATGATTCTGGGTTTGTTATGTGCTAGTGCTCAAAAGGAGGCAGTTGTTACCAATTTAGGTTCTTGGTTGGGCAGCTGTAATGACCACTTATTGATGTTCCAGTGCCACGCAAGCATCTGCTCACAGCAGGCAGGAGATAAGTATAATCTGGACTAAGGAGGGAGTTTTTCTACAAACCATGCTGGTGGTTGTCTCCCTTGTCCAGGCACTGAGGAAACATGCTCATGGCTATGTTCCTCGGGTGCATGTTGTTCAGTTTCAAAGAGAAAGCAGCAGTTTGGTCACCATATGTGCATGTGGCACCCTGATGCCCAGCCTCTGGAGGAGCAGCAGGATAGCAGTAGCTGCCATCTTTCTGGGCTCCCTTTGGCCACCCAGGCCTGCAGTGGGGCCAGCTGGCTCCTTTGGCTCCTGCTGCTCAGTTGCTGAACTCTGGCACATGGGGGCTTTGGCATACAGCTGCATACAGTCAGTGCTGCTCAGAGGAGGATGATTTGTCTTTACACACTGTCATCGGGCTTTCCCCAAGCCTGAGCCAGGCAGGGAAGTGAAGTCACCAGACAACAAAAGGCTGGAGCTATAAGGGCCTGGGGTGTTTTAGTAACTCATCCTCTGAGGTGTCCTGTTTTGAGCTGTCTCTGATTCATCGCTTGTTGCCTAGCAGTACTCAACCCTTCCTGCAAAATTCCCTGGCCTGGGAAATCCGAGGATATGTTTATTTATATCCCATCTCTGTTTTGCATGGAGAAGGGACAGTCTCCCATGCCAGCATGATGGCTGGGAAGCAGTAGGGAGGGCTCCCTGGGGAATGTTCCTGCACTTTAGACCCTCTCTGGGCAGCATTGCTTCAGTGTCTCAAGGTGCTGATGATTTGCCTTTGCCAGGCTGTTGGCAAGGATTTTCCCAGTCCCTTCACCTCATATCTTTACAAACTACTGCCTGGCCACCTTTTAGGCCCAGCCTGGTGGCAGTGAGCTGACAAATGTTGAAGGTTGAAGGTGTCTAATTCCTGGTCTGGGTGATCCCTGCTGCTGGGAAAGGGGTGGTTTCAAAGCACATCTGTGCTTGGCAGCTGAGATGTTTCCACTCATGTTTCCAGACTGATGTCACCACAGGTGCTATTTATTGTCCTTTGCTTGCTGAGGCTTGAGTGCACCAACTCCCTTCCTAACACCTCAAGGAGCATGGTGGTAAAGTGGGAATTATCTGCTGCTGCAAGTGGTGGCAGCTCTCTGCCTGCTTCCCGGCTGCTGCAGCACCTTCCCAGCACACCAGTAGTCGTGTCCCCAGCATCTCTGTCCTTTTCATCTCATCTCTGCCATGTGAGGCCAGTAGCAGCTGGAGAACCTTGGCCACTGCTTGCAGAGTGGGCGTGAGCTCAGATTGGCTCCCAATAAATGGGGTCTGCACCTCACATCCTTCCTCTCCCAGTGGCAAAGGGAAGTGGGGTGATGGAAGGTGTGCCTGGGGAAGACACCCAGCAGCACTCCATGGTTCAAGACCACTTGTGATCTCTGGCTGCAAGGTAAGGAGCTCTGGGATCCTCTGCCTGACTTTTGGAGCATAGACCATGTCTCCACCAGCGTGTCTTGCCTGAGGAAGCTGATTCAGCAGCTGTGATACTGGAGTGCAGCATTTCCTAGGGATGGCAGAATATCTAGGAGGAGATGCAGCCAAAGGCACATACCCGTGGGACAAGGCTGGGTTTGTGAGTGTTTACAGGCTCTCAAAGTGATCAGGAGGCTTTGCCTCTGCTCCATCCAGAGATGGGCAGGCTATGGCGGTGTTACTCCTCCATTTTTCAAGCCTGAGTCTGGGTTCACATCTCCCTTTCCTTCTGGGTGTTTATGGGCAGACCAGCCCTAGCAAAACCTCTTGCCTGGGACATGGTCGGTGAGCACTGCTTTGTTTTGGGGTGGGGGCTGCTGCTTCAGTGGCACCCGGAGACATCCCCCCACTGGGCTCATGCCCTCTAGTGCAATTTCTGCTGTAGGACTGTTGTGTTTCTCCATGATGTGCCAGGCTTCCAGCTGTGTCTTTGTGTCTCTCTAGATGAAAAAAGCTGAGGGCAAGGAGCCAGCGGCGGCTGGCAGCATCCCCGCAGCCTGTTGTGCTCTCCCTGCTCGTTTCCCCTTGGTGCCGGTGAGAGATGGGGCCCCTTCACCCTTAGGGTGTCGAGAAGGGGTCCCTGAGGGCAGCCCCTGGTGGCTTTACAGAGATGGAGACGGGGGTGAAGCTGGTAGAGCAAACACCTCGCAGTGCGTGAGCAGGGACAGCCCCTGCCATTGCCTCCCTCTCCCGCCGGTCCTCCCCCTCCCCCCGGCAGGGTCCATCGGACAAGCTCTTTCCGCTTCAGATTATCTCTCCAGGCGGACTTGGCTGTCAGCCCCACATTCCTTCCAGCCTAGCACTGCCCTGAGCCCACGCCAAGCCCTGCTGCGTGCTGCTGCTATTGCTCAGGCCAGGGCTGAGACTGCAGGAGATGGTTCTGCTGCTCAGGAGAGCCCTACTGGAGACCGAGTTCCTAAATCCCATTTTCCGGAAGCTCCAAGAGGTTTTGTGGTGGGTCTTAGCTGGTGCTTGGGTGCAGGTTAGCCTGATGGCCATCCCTGCTGCCCATCCTGGAGGGAGCAGGGTTTTTCCTCTTTCCCAAAGCTCCCACCCTGCATCTGTGCTTCCCCAGGTAAGGCAGGACCCTTCCCTTGCCCCAGATGGAGATGGGACATCCTGTAGCCATGCACAGCAAGGCAGCCCTGCCCCTGCACACTTCCTGGCTCACTGTCCCTGTGGAGGAGCTCTCTTGTTTGGGCTGTGTGCGATGGGGAAGGGGCTGCTGGTGGCTCTCTGATGGGGGTAGGAGAGGACCCAGTGCTAGACCCCAACTGACTTAATGCACCTTCTGTCACCTCTCAGCTATGGCTTGAGCCTGTCTGTTGTGCACATCTCGGGCCTGGCAGTGTGTGTCTCCTCCAACATGCTAAAGCATGGCGGGGACCCCCGCCCCTGGCCCCAGCCCAGCCCTCCATCCTCCTCCTCCACTTCAGCAGAGTTTGGCCCCATGCCCTGGGACAGCTGCTCCCTGCAAGCACCAGGGGCCACCCGGGGGGTGTTTCTTGCAGCGTGGTGGGTGGCTTGCAGCAGTGCAAAATAATTGAGGGAGGGAGAGGGTCACAGCCCTGTGCTGGGTGGGGGTCAGCAAGTCCTGGGTGCATCCTGGCCCTCACAGAGCTGTGAATCCAGGCAGGGCTGGAGGTGTGCGTGGAGCAGGAGCTGGGGCTGCAGGGCTGTGGAACAGCACGGCGTGGGTGAGTGTGCTCAGCTGTCTGACAGATGAGCAATGTGCTCTCCTGGCCAAGCCCACAAGCTGCTAATTTTAGCGATTACATGAATTTTTCCAAGCAGTCTCGAGTCCCTTGGTGATTCAGAGCTGCTTGTCTTTGCTGTGCCTGCCACCCTGCCCATGGGGATGCTTGGAGGTCTGCCAGCACAGACGGACCTGGGACTGTCTTGCTGTCTGGGAGTAAAGCCAACCTCTCCAAAAATGAGTCGTACTGCTGTTCTGGAGTTCCTGGTACCTTCTCAACTTGTGGCATTGTGGGGCTGAGCACTGGGGCTTTGGCAAGAGGTCACAGGACAGATGGGAGCCTTAATGGGGCTGGGAACCCAGGCTGTTAGATGCCTGTGGCTCAGGGAGTGTGCTCAAGGGTTGCCTGTTCTTGGCTCCATCAGCCTCTGCATCCCCTAGGCTGGGTCACATTGAAGCAAGAGGAGAGGGGCTGCTCAGGGGTTTTTAGGTGCAAGGACAGCCCTGGCCTGCAGGGCTGCCACAAGCTTTTCTCTGGGCAGTGGAATTTGGCTACTGCCCAATTTGGTGTGGAAGGAGAAAGCTGTGTTTGTGCAGGCAGCAGACACTGAGGAGGGATGAGGGATCCGGGGAATGGAGCCAACTCAGCCATGACCACATTTCACTGCCAGCCCCATCTCATGGGGCACAGGGTCTGGCAGATGCCCAAACTTGGGCTCCACCATCCTCCTGGAGATGTAGGAACATGGCAAACCCTTCAAGCCACCCCGACCTTGGTCGAGGGAAAGGGGGGAGGGATGTCAGCCTTTCTCTGGCTGTTGCAAATGGGGTTGGGAAAGGTCCCCAGAGCACTGCTGAACCCTGAGGGCTTTCCCGTGGCGTGAGGTTTGCTCCACTCCCATCCAGCAGCGTGTGAGCTCCCAGCTACGTGGAGCAGCCTCCCTCTGTGAAACGCTTATCTCACTTCGATAGCATCCACGTGCTGTCTCGGGGAGCTGCCTCTCCCCTCCAGATGTGTCCCTGCTGCTGTCCCAGCCTCCCACACCCTCTCCCGTACGCACAGCCCGGGGCGAGCTGCTGCTGCTCACCTCCGGGAGCGGCTCCTCACCCCGGGGTGCGGTGCCGGGTTTGTGCCGTTACTCAGCTTTGCTTTATTTTTAGGGATGTCTTGAAAACACGGTGTACTTCCCACCCAGGAGCTGGAGCCAAGCTCCCGAGGCTCAGGCAGAGGCAGCAGGGGTTTTGGCAGGGCCATTCATTACCTGATTTCCTTTGAAACTTCGGGTGCTCTGCTTGGCCCTGAGTACCATAACCTGCTCACCCTCCTCTTGGGGATGGGGTGTTTAAGGGCACCCACTGCTCCATCCCCATCCTCCCTGGGGCAGTGCTGCTCAGAAGGAGCTGAGACCAACATTCCTCTGTTGGACTGGGGTTGGGGTTGTGGTTTTTTCGGAAGTGCTGGGGTTTAATTTCTGTGTTGCCTTGCTGAAAAGCTGTGTGCTTCTGGGATGAGTCACAGCAGGCAGGAGCCCAGCAGCCCTGGTGCTGGTGGCGGGCAGACAGAGCTGGTGATAAGGGTGTGTGTGATAAGACCATGAGAGCCTTGCTGTCCTGCCAGGGCTGCAAAGAGTGGGCAGCTCCCAGGCCCATTGCCTGACCTCCAGCTGCAACACTGTCAAGGAAGCAGGGAGGTTATTTTGGGAACCACAGTGCTGGGAAAATGTGCTGTGTCAATAGTGTGAGCTAAAGCACTTGCGTGTTTTCCCAATATCCCTTCTCCATGCCCAAATGCTTTGCCCAGCAGGCAGGGACCATGATGGGGATGGGGGCAGCAGTAGCTTCAGACTCAGTACTTGTTCCCCAACTGGGGAGGGGTCCTTGGCCACCTAGCACATCCCATGGCAGCTGGTCCCCCCCCTGCAGTCTGACTGACATTATCCTTGGTTACCTCTGGCTGAGATTTCACTCCCTGCCCTATTCTTATGATCCCTGTTGCCTTCCTCTCTGTCTGTCTGGAAACTTCCCTCTCCATCTCTGCAGTTTGCTGTTTATTCTGCTCTTGTCCCTCCTTTGAACAGGATCTGTGTCCCCTTCACTGTCCTGCACCCTCCCACCCCTTATGGCACAGCAGGACGTGCTGTGACATGGGGATGGAGGCAGCCTTCCTCCCTGCTCTCCTGTGACTGTTGCCATCACCCCAGCTCCTCAGCACTGGCTGGGACCCGAGCAGGGGCTGCTGCTGCTGATGGAAACATGGGTGAGCTGAGGCAGGATTAGACGTGGTCAGGGAAATTCCAGCTGCCCCGTGGTTAGCACGGGGTCTGCTCTGGCTGCCGGAAGCCCAAAGGCGTCACACGTGCTGCCTTTCCTTAGCTGTTTCCTCCCCAGCTTCCATTCCTGGAGGCTGCTGGACCCCATCTTCCCAGAAAGGTGGGTGAGGTGGGGACCTGGACTGGAGACAAAGGGCACCCCTGTGCACCCATATGGGCTGGAGGGGCATGGGAGGAATGGCAGCAGGTGCTTCTCAACAGGTGGGTGGGATGGACTTGTACCCTGCTTCCCAAACACCACTGGGTGTTGGGCTTTATAATTCATGAATCAGGGCTGCTGAGGATGAAGACCAGCTCCTGGAAGAGAGCAGCTTTGGGGTGGCAGTGGGTACCAAGGGGGCTCCTCAACACCCACAGGCATGGCAGTGTTGGTGGGGGATGTTCTGGCTTGCTGAAGGCTCCCTGGAGCAGCCTGGCCTCTGGCTGGCACCAGCAATGTTGCTGACCCTGGTTGGTGCCCACTTCTTGTCTGGGTGGGTTCCTGGCCTCTTTGCTTCTGTGTTTTGGAGGACTGAAGGAGAGCTGTGATCCCAAGGCAGGGTTGAAGGGCTGGGGGCTGCTATGCTATCTGCTCTGGGCTGGAGAATTGCTGGAGGTCCTGATGCTTGCAGGAGCCATGGGGAGGCAAATGCTGTGCACATGCCTGGTGTGAATGTGTGCCAGCAAAGGGCAGGACCGGGCCCGGTGGCCTGGCTCTGCCTCACCTGTCTCCATGGGTCAGGGCACCCAGTTGTGTCCCACCAAGGGGTTCTGTCAGGGCTAAGCTGCTACCTGGGCACTGGCTGGCACGAGCAGCACAATCACAGGATTCTCTGCTTGTCTTCAAACAAGAGCATTGGGGTTCAGAAGAAGGAAACCCAAAACTCCATCCTTGAGATGCTTGCTCTGTTTGCTGAGGAAATAGGAGTTGGAGGCAGCTCTGCTCCAGCGCTTTCCCTAACCCCGAGGCTGCCCCTGTGCTGATTCATTGATTTGGACGGGTTATATACTGGGAGGGGAAGCATGAACCACACTCAGCTCTCTTGCCAGCACGGAGCTGTGCTCACTCGGCACTCGCAGCTGCAGGACACTGGGTAAGTCTTCTCTCCTCTGCTGCCTCTGAGTGGCCCTGGGCCTGGGGGACTCCCAGGGCAGCCCCAAGGGGTGGCAGTGTGACGGTGGGATCTGCATGTTCAGCATCTTTTGATTTGATGGAGACTTTTGTCTTGCAAGCGTTCTCCAAAAAAAAAAAGTGAGACCACTTAGGCATCGTGGGAGCTGAAATAGCTACTTAAGCAACATATGTTAAATAATAACTGATAGAGAAAATTAAGAGGTGGGGGGAAGTAACTTTATGGGGGGATGAGGCTGGGAGCAGTGGGACACTGAAGGGCTGAGCCGTAGAGAATATTCAGCCTCTTGGTCTGTGAGCTTTTTGTCCCTAGAAGAAAAAAGGAGATAAATTGTTTTCAGCTGCCTTTCCAGGGAGTGACATGTGCTGGGCTTTTGATGTACAGAACATTTGGGGAAGTTTATAAACGGCTCACTATAAACAAAGCTGTTCTTGGATGCAGATTGTTTCCATATGGGAAACATAAACTGTTCTGGCTTGTGGAGGGTTCCTCCCTTCACAGTGGAGAACAAGCATACTCCCTGGAGGGAGCTGGGGTGGAGGGCAGGGGCTGTGTCCCAGCACCCCAGGGTGCTGTGCCAGCTGGGACACTGTGCCCAGACCCCCGTGCTGTCAGACTTGCCTGAGCTGTGCTCAGGGCTTGGGGAGCTGTGGGTTTCCTCTCTCCCTTGTGGCCCTTGAAGCTGTTAGTGGGGGCTGCTCCATGCCAGCCTGGCACAGGGCAGCTGCTTTAATCTGTGGAGGGAGGAAACTGTGAGGCCAGAGGGGGGAGGGAAGGGTGTCCGTGGTGGCCGTACTGGTGGAGTGATGGAAGATCTCACTGTAAATCCTTTGCTCCCTCCAGAGCTCCCCCAGGCACTACCCCTGGGACCAGTCTGCACAACAGTGCCCTTACTGGACACCTTGCTCTCAAAGCCAAACTTGTCCAGGGCTGAGACCTTCTGCTGGAGATGTTGTGCAGACAGGGTCACCCCTGTACCCACCCTGGGCTGGGGGGATGGAAGAGGGTCCCATTGACCCAGGATCCTGCATGATTTGAGTTAAACCAAAAGCAGTCCTGGGTGGGGGGTGCAGATGTTCTTGGTTCCACGACAGGAGCTCAGAATCAGAAGGGCATTTGAGGGTGCTAGGGAGAGCACCTTTCTTCCTGCCCACACCCAGCAGCCCCAGGACCTGCTCAGTTTTGGGTGCCATGGGTTATGCTGGTGAAGGTCTTGGCTGTTTGGTGGTGCAGGGAGGCCAGTTCTGCTGGCAGCAGCTTGCCACACTCACTGCAAAACAGGAAACCACATTCCTGACCGCTGGAGGAGCTGAGCGAGGGGGACGCCAGAGATGCCACTAATAACTGTGGTGTAGCAGCCAGGCATCATTGCCCCCAGTTCTGTCCTGCTCTGCGCTCCTGCCTGGGCTGTGCCCAGCCCTGCCAGCCCGCACCCCTCCTCACCTGTAATCCTCTACTTCATTGCCATGCTGGGAGCAGGATGGCCACAGCCCCAGGAGCATTTTCCAGGAAGAAACCAGCACCCAACCCTGGTGGTGGCCCTGGGAGCCGGGAGATCACAGGGGCTGAGCCCCTCTCCTTTGTTTTTGCTGCAGGCCCAATGGAGCAGGGGAGCTGGCAGGGGTGGCTGCTGCTGCTGGTGGGCATCCACTTGGCTGGTGGCCAGTGCCCGGAGCAGTGCCAGTGTGTCCGCACCGCCCAGGTGGAGTGCTCTGGTGCTGGCATCACCATGGTCCCCAGCCCCATCCCTGCCAACACCATGACTCTCCAGATCATCAACACGCGCATCACCGAGCTGGGAGACGCCTCTTTTGGCAACGCCTCCCTGCTGATCGGGCTGCGCATCGAGAAGAACAACCTCTCGCGCATCAGCCCCGGGGCCTTCCAGCACCTGCCTGACCTGCGCTACCTCAGTCTGGCCAGCAACAAGCTGCAGGAGCTCCCCGTGCAGGTCTTCGAGCCGCTGGACAAGCTGGAGTCTCTGCTTCTCTCCAGCAACCAGATCCTCCAGGTTGAACCTTCCCACTTTACCCACCTGAGCAACCTCAAGGAGCTGCAGCTGCACGGGAACAACCTGCAGGAGCTGAAGGAAGGGGTGTTTGACCAGCTCACCAGCCTCACCAAGCTCAACCTGGCCAGGAACAACATCGACCGCCTGCCGCCCCGGGCCTTCGAGCGGCTGGCGCGGCTGCAGGTGCTGCGGCTCTACGAGAACCGGCTCCGGCAGATCCCGGCGGGTGCCTTTGACAGGCTGCCAGAGCTGCAGGAGCTGGGGCTGCACCAGAACCAGCTGGAGATGCTGTCCCCCGACCTCTTCGTGCACAACGGGAACCTGCAGAAGCTCTACTTGTCCAACAACCTCCTCACTGCTCTGCCAAGTGGCATCTTCTTGCCCCTGCACGCCCTCGCCAAGATCACCCTGCACGTCAACCGCCTGCGGGACATCTCCCCCAGTGCCTTTGGGCCCATGCCCAACCTGCGGGAGCTGTGGCTCTATGAGAACGAGCTCTCCACGCTCCCTACCTCTGTCTTTGGAAACCTCACTCAGCTGCAGCTCCTGGTCCTCAGCAAGAACCGGCTGCGCTCGGTGGCACCGGGGGCTTTCAGGGGCTTGGGAGAGCTGCTGGAGCTGTCACTGCACTCCAACACCCTGCGCCGCCTGGATGCCCAGGCACTGGAGGGGCTTCCCAAGCTGCAGAACATCTCCCTGCACCACAACCAGTTGCAGGCACTGCCACGGGGCCTCTTTGGGGCCACACCGAGGCTACAGAACCTGCAGCTGCACTCCAATGCTCTGGAGTACCTGCCCGCTGGCATCTTCTCCCCCCTGGCCTCTCTGCGAGAGGTGAAGCTGCACAACAACTCCTGGCGCTGTGACAAAGGCATCCTGCCCCTGCGGGGCTGGCTGGAGGACAACCCCCACAAGGTGGGCGACACCCCCCCTCTCTGTGCCCAGCCCCCTGCCCTGCGGGGCACACCCATTGCTGGGCTGCCACGGGACCAACTCTTCCCTCCCCGGCCTCCCACTGCCTCCCCCCATTCCAGCACCCCACTCCCCTCTCATCCATCTGAGGTGGCATCACCAGCAGGCGACTGGACCGAGCCCCCCATGGGGCTGCCAGTCTCCCCACCAGAGGAGGAGAAGGAGGAAGAAAAAAAGGAGGGCTGGTGGGGTCTGACACGCATGCAGAGCGGGGTGGTGGTGGCTGTCATTCTGCTGGTGTGTGTGGCCCTGCTCACTGCTCTGGTGGCACTGGTGGTCTATGGCTGTAGAAAGAAGAGCCATGTTGTGCTCATGAGGATGAAGGCGCCCAATGAAGCCTGAGAGCCTGGCAGACCCTGGGGGGAGCAGTGCTGGTAGGGCATCCCATCCTCATGGGCCCAAGGGACATGACACTGGCTCTGTATCAGCTGTCCTTGCTGACTGAAACAGCCCAGGATTACCCCATGTGCTGTGTGTCCCCCTGTCCTGCTCAGCTTTGCTTTGCCCCCACTCTGCAGCAGAGTGTCCTCCCGGGTGACCTCCCCTGGCTGCCCTCTCTCCCCAGCTCTCCTGCCTCCAGTCCAGCCTCTGTGCTCATTCCCTGCCCCGGGGACCAGCAGCTGGGATGTGGGTGCTAAGAGGGGACCCCTCCAGCAGGGACCCTCAGCCTGCCCATGATGGTGCTTACCCCAGTCAACAGGAAATCCCCATTCTTCACCTGACATCATCCCTTCTGTTGCTGCCTGCCCTTGCACTGCCAGCTTCCTACCCCAGCTCCTCTTTCCAATTTTTTTTGCCCCCTGCCATGCCCACAGCCTCTGTCCTTGCCTGGGCAGGCAGTTGTTAGCCATCATGCAGGGCCAAGAGCCGAGCAAGCACCTTTGTCCCCATGTGCAGCTCTGCATCTCTTCTTCATCCCGTGGGGCGGGGGTGCCTGGGTCTGGCGCTGCTGCTGGGGTGTCACACCCTGCGTGACTCGCTGCCTTCAAGCTGCCCTCCCAGCCTGCAGGCAGGGCAGGCCAGAGCACAGCCGGCATCTTTGCCTGCTCCCAGCAGCCTCCTGCCCTCCTGCATGTCCTGCCAGGAGAGCCGCGGGGCAGTGTGCTGGCATCTGGGGGCACAACAGCCCCTGAGCCCTCGCTCCACCCTGATGTTAACTCTCTTGCAGCCTTGCCCTGCCTGCAGCACCCTGCCCCAAACCTGAGGGTGGCCAGGGACTCACCCTAGCCCCTGCTGCCAGGGAATTACTGGGGGGGGGGGCCGGACAATGGG